>JAPTHN010000067.1:1407847-1477566 GCA_026936325.1 Platynereis dumerilii
CACCGCCCCATAAACTATAGGTCCCATTCCGGGCTCATTATTCAAACCCAATGTTTCTTCATATCAGGAGCGCTGTTTTGCGTTAACAACAAATGAAAATTGATCTCAGAAATGGATATAACAGTAGACAGCAATAAACAGCCTGGTACAGTCCATGGTTTCTTCTTCTTCTTCTGCTGTCTAGCTGGTACAATGGACACATTCAAGTTCACTAGGTAGCTCAACCTTAAGTGTAAAGGAGATGCACGGATACAAAATACATTGAAAAAATTTTTGCCAGAACGTCATTCCAGCTGTCAGTCTCAAAAACACAGTTCATATCACAAAACACCATCTGCAATTTCTGAAGGTGAGTGACCACATTGACAAACAATTTAATTTAATTTAATTGAGTAAGGGGCCGACCAGGCAATAGTTGGAGGGTTGCTAAAGCTTTTACCCCCGGGACGAACTTTTTTTCGTGCGCAACAAACTTTTTTTCTCGGAATTTTCACATTGCGGTACTGTAGCTAACAGGTGGAAACAAACTTTTTTTTAAATGTTCACGTGCTAAACACACTATTTTTTTCAGTTTTTTTTTTTCACCAACCAAAAAGCCCCTCCCCCAAAGTTCATCTGGTCGGCCCCTAAGGTCAATAATATTGAAATCATGCATCATCTTTCTAAGAAGGCCAGTGACCTCATTGACAACCGATGGAGTATTATAAGGTCAATAATACTGTACGAGTAATCACACATCATCTTTAAATCCAAAATGGTATTGAACTCATCAGCCCAGTTTGAGTATGCAGGGCGGGGCTGTGTTCAGCAATTTTCCATGATATCAATTAAATACAAATTGAGGACAAAGCGTTTTTTTTTTTTTTAGACAAAAAAGTCTGTTGACTTAGGTGATCCAATAAGCTAAAAATTAATGCTGTCTGGCCTAACCTTTGTCCTTTTTCAAAGAAAGTTAGCGACTTCATTGACAACCGATGGAGTAATGTAAGATCAACAATACAGAAGTCAAGTCAAGTAAATTTTATTTAAAGTTGGTTTTTTACAGGAAACAGTGAACACAAGCACCAGACTTTTGGATCGACAAACATATATAACAGTAATATGAGTAACAGTAAAAATAATACAGGTATAAAAAGGAAAATCATGCATCGTCTTTAAACATTGTTAAATCCAAAATCTTATTGAACTCATCGGTCCAGTTTGAGTCATCAGGACCGGGGTTATGTCCAGCAATTGTCCATAATATTGATTTGCTTAAAGCAAAGTTTTTACAGAAAGTGTTTGCACATACATAATTATTTTGAATGGTGTTTGATTGATAACATTTCGTTTTAAAAGCTGCTTTCAAAATGGAAGCAAAGGCTGCCTTTTCACATAGTAGTAGCACCTTCTGAACATTGGTAATTATAATATCACAATAATGTAGCATTCAAAAATCGATAATACCACATCTTTTAAAAATCGATAATATCACAATAATACCACATTCAACCATCAATAACATCACATACAAAATTCAATAACATCACCACTGTCTCGAGTAATAATATCACATATCTCTATTTTTGTTTTCTTATGCTGTTTATATTGAGATGAAGAAGAGAGGAACTGCTTCAAAACCACAGATCTTGTGTATTGGAATGAGTATCAGATTCAGTCACTGAAAAGCACCAACTCCAGGCAAGGCACAATAATTATTTTTAAAAAAAACAAGAGTTTAGTCAAGTCTTGATAAAGTCAACAAATGCACATATGTATAGACAATTGGCTAGTTTGTTGGCACAGATGTTGAGATCTTGGTATCACTGTTTCTTTAGATGACCACTTCAACTAAGTTTTGCTTGGAATTGTCTGTATCTTTGTCATATAGTCAAGAAATGTATCCATAATCACAGGAACCTGACAAGAATCTTGGTATCACTGTTCGTTTAGACGACCACTTCAATTAAGTTTGGCTTGCAATAGTCTGTATCTTTGTTATAGTCAAGAAATGTATCCATAATCACAGGAACCTGACAAGAATCTTGGTATCACTGTTCGTTTAGACGACCACTTCAATTAAGTTTGGCTTGCAATAGTCCGTATCTTTGTCATAGTCAAGAAATGTATCCATAATCACTGGAGCCTGACAAGAATCTTAGTATCACTGTTCCTTTAGATGACAACTTCAACTAAGTTTGGCTCGGAAGATTGTGTATCTTCGTCAAAGTCAAGAAATGTATCCATAATCACTGGAGCCTGACAAGAATCTTAGTATCACTGTTCCTTTAGATGACAACTTCAACTAAGTTTGGCTCGGAAGATTGTGTATCTTCGTCAAAGTCAAGAAATGTATCCATAATCACTGGAGCCTGACAAGAATCTTAGTATCACTGTTCCTTTAGATGACAACTTCAACTAAGTTTGGCTCGGAAGATTGTGTATCTTCGTCAAAGTCAAGAAATGTATCCATAATCACTGGAGCCTGACAAGAATCTTAGTATCACTGTTCCTTTAGATGACCACTTCAACTAAGTTTGGCTCGGAAGATTGTGTATCTTCGTCAAAGTCAAGAAATGTATCCATAATCACTGGAGCCTGACAAGAATCTTAGTATCACTGTTCCTTTAGATGACCACTTCAACTAAGTTTGGCTCGGAAGATTGTGTATCTTCGTCAAAGTCAAGAAATGTATCCATAATCACTGGAGCCTGACAAGAATCTTAGTATCACTGTTCCTTTAGATGACAACTTCAACTAAGTTTGGCTCGGAAGATTGTGTATCTTCGTCAAAGTCAAAAATGTATTCATTAGAAGCAACAAAGTTAGAACAGGTAACGGGGATCTGGCCATCATTCCTCCAGACTATCATCTAAACTCCAACCTCCGAGAATCATCATGTCGGTGTCTGGTAGTTCATCAGCGACCTGATGTCCTAATATTTCATCATCATCGTCAAGAAATGTATCCAACAATGGCAGTGAGGTTGGCAGTAAAGCGGGCACAGGGGGCAGGGGTCTGGGCCTAACTCTTTCTGACTCTTCTTCCAGACTATCATCCAAACTCCAACCTCCAACAATCACTAAGTTTGTGTTCGGAGATTCATCAACGACCTGATGTTCTAACATTTCTTCATTTTCATCTGGATCAGCGTCTCCTGCTCTAACACTATCTGAATCTGCGCCATGCAACAGTGACTGAGCGGCAAAAGGTGGTAGCTGTAATATATCATCATCGTCATCTTGGCCAGAATCTCCTGATCCAGCAATATTAGACTCTGTATCTTCATCCAAGTCAAGAAGCACTTCCAA
The DNA here is from genome assembly GCA_026936325.1 of Platynereis dumerilii. Classification (NCBI taxonomy): domain Eukaryota; kingdom Metazoa; phylum Annelida; class Polychaeta; order Phyllodocida; family Nereididae; genus Platynereis; species Platynereis dumerilii. Next base: position 1,411,138 of record JAPTHN010000067.1, read on the forward strand.
AAGTGGCAGTTCGTCTTCTTGACCAAATTCTCCCACTTCAGAACGATTAGAATGCGGATCAAGGTATCCCAACAGTTGCTCTGCTTCATAAATCAACTGTCGTAGTTCCGACAGTGACGGTTCACCAAACGTTAACTGCGATTGTCCCTCATCATATTGACTCGACTCTCCTGCTCCAGCAAAAGTAGACTCTGGACAATCTTTGTCTTCATCAACAATTCCTGATTCTTCCTCCGTATCATCATCCTCGCCACTCGAATGCTTGCCATGCACCATGATGCTGCTTGGTAGTTGCGCTATTGTGACCATATGCGTATTTTCTGAAAAGAAAAATATGCAATCTTTCAATAAATGTAAAGGAGACACATAAACATACACATCAACAACTTGAAGGAAATACCTTTGAATAACTGCCGCGCAAAACTTACACCAATAATAAAAAGAAGGGCTGATAGATTCTGATCTTGACGCTTCAGGATGGTCATGTTGATTTTGAAAAAATATCTGAGAGAGCTTATTCTGAAGCTTGATGATTAACAAAATTATCGTTTAAAGACAAATTCGGCATGAAAAAATAATTCATATATTTATTATTTGCTGTAAGTACTTCAATTTATCAAACACTTGGCTCGTCAAGTCAAGTCAAGTCAACTTTATTAATATCCTTACGGATAAATTAGATGCTACACACAGCTTATTAAATACAATGAGACTGGCATTACAAAGAGGAAGAGGAAAAATACCTTTTGACATCACCAAGATACTTATACTACAGGTGCTAGGCTTCCACAGTTATTGTTTGTGTTTGTAACAACAGATTAAGATCAAACAATTTAGGATTAGACATATCTATCATAAAGGTGTTACACTTTTAAACAGAAACCCAAAAGGCCCTGAATGGATTTTCTTTATTCCAGAAAACAGGAAACTGCTACAACAACCAGTAGGGGAGAGTGGGGCCAGATTAAAAAAAAATTAGAAATTGCTCTCCTGTGTCCAGGAGCTTTTAGGAGAACAAAAATGGAATAGGCAGTTCAAAAAGGTTGACTAAACAACCTGACTTTTGGTTCTGGTGTACATCTCACCACGGCCGACGTTAGGGCTGAAACGATTACTCGGTTAACCGAGCACGGTTAGGTTAAAGCACTATTCGAGTAGAAATTTTAATAGCCGGTTAATCGTCACCCATATGTTTCTTCTACAAGGAGTGTTTTAAGCGTGACCCAAGCTGTCATCATGTGTCACCAGACATAAATTGCAAGACTTGGTCCTTCTTGATGTAGACCTACATCTGGAATTTATCAAATCCTGTTCTTTTTTTCCTTTTCTGTACTTTCACTTTATCTGGAGAATGGAGAGGGAGGGGGGTGTACCATGTGAAGCCCAGGGAATATGAGGGGGAGTGGTATGTAGGCTGCTGGAGGGTCTGTGGTGGCTCTGTACCGCAAACTAGATTAGGCAATATATATCCAACGATTAACCGGTTACGGTTCGGTTAAAGGGAGTCGAGTAATCGGTTACAAAAATCTGTAACCCTTTCAGCCCTAGCCGACGTATATGAAAATGTGACAAAAAAGCCAATTTAAACCTGAGAAACATATCCAAACTTAGAAAGAATCTTGACAAGCAAACGGCGAAAACTGCTGTGTATGCTCTTGTCACTCCTCATCTCGACTATGGAAAAACAGTCTTCTATACGGCACTCCCAAGGTACTCATAAACAAACTTCAAACAGCACAAAACTCAGCTGTTTGGCTTGTCGAGAGACTCAGAAAACATGACAGTGTGAGCAATGCACCGAGTGCCAAGTTATTAGGCAGCAATGTTTTTTTGCCATATCTCCTAAAGTATTTTGGACATTTTTATTTCCTTCTCCAACAAGAGTGGGTTAGAATAGAAGATAATTCTGTGAGAATTGTGTCCCATGCCGTTCACACAATCAGAAAAACTTAATACTAATTTCCATAAAGTTATGCCATATTCGGAAGCTTTCATGCCTTCACTTGGAAGCAATCCACTTTATTCTGTGCCATTGGAATACCATTGAATTTACCTTAATTTTGACAAACAAAGCCTCTCTTGGACTAAAGCGAAGTCATATCACTAAAAAAATCGTTTTGTATGTTACTTTTTGCTATTAACGTCATGCAGGAGTTTCAGCCAGATTGTAGCTCTTCATACAAGTCAACAGCAAATCGTAAAAAAAATTATGATTTATCACATCCTATTTGCAATGTTATTCCAATGGGAGTTCGTAATGAGACATTTGACAAGTTTTTGAAACATAAGTTGATGGTGATTATTGTTCAAATGAGTTGAATTTGGAATCTTGTCAGGTTTCATGGAATACTGTGTATATATACTTTTTCAGTCTCTCAAATAAAGTGGTTAAATGATTCTTTCATAATGGTTGAATATATCCTTCATAATGTGTGCTAGACTGACAAATAAAATATTCTTCTGAAGCAATATTTTCTTGGTTTATCTCATTGAGCTTCAAAGGGGCCGGATTTGCCCCACACTTGTGGGGCAAATCTGGCCCCTGAGTTGGAACATCGATTTAGTTATTGTTTCAAAGGTGTCAAATTAAAACATGTAAGTTTCCTGATATATCTAGAAGCAAGCAATCCATCATCCCAAACATTAAAATGTATGTTTTTCACACAAATATGAGAGGTGGGGAGATGAATATTATGTAAAAAGGGGGCCGGATTTCCCCCCACCTTACCCTATGAGCCCCGAAATTTTTTTTAAACTACAGGTTGTTTGGAGATTCACCTGTCCCACAGGGACTAAATTATCGCCTGTGTTCCATAATACACAAAGCGTCAATAGCATTTTTAGACTGCTTAGAAGTCTGTGATTAACTAGGTTGACTACAAATGAATGCTCACTGCTGTATAGACACACATTGATGATCATTTCAGACGACAGGCAAATGCGTACCACACGCAAATGCGCACAATAAAATAATGCGTAAGCCATGTGCATTGCTGACAGGATGATTACAGAGACTGTCCATTGAACCAGCTCTCGGGGCCAGTTGAACCATTGGTATACCCCTTTCACACCAGCTTCGTAAAGGCTCGTATAGGCCAATTATTTATTCAGCAACCCTACGAGGGGGCATACGAAATGATAGGTAATGAATCAGCAACCATCAGCAGTCATCAGCAACAGTACGTCAGATTTTTCAGAAAAATTAAACATGTTTAATTTTTTCTTGCGGATGCTGGCGGTTAATTTATACGATATGATACGAAATTGCACACAGTGGCACGAGATTACAGGAGCTGTGCACGACATAAAACGAGGTCTGTACGACATTGTACGAGCCTGTACGCCATTCAGAACGTGGCCAATATACCAGTAATCACCTGCCAGTCAAATAGAGCTCAATACTAGTCCATTTGCGTACTGACCTGCGGATTTAAAACTGCACTGGACTGCTGACTCTTGCATAGTCATTGCGTCAGTGTGAAAGGGCTAGTAGGATGAACGGTAAAATATGGGGCTACAGTCCAATATTTTTTCAACTAATTCAGCTGTTGCGTGTTTGGATTAAATTTTACATGTCCCACAATTTTGCTTTCTGGTCAAACAATAGTCTGGGGCCACTTGAACCAGTCAACAGTTGAACTTTAACAATAATTTTTTCTAAGTGTTGTAATCTATTATAATGGGCCATTTTGAAAAATAGTTTTGCTGAATAATGCCTCCCATTATTATAAATATATCTGATGAATAAAAACGCTAAATTTATTAAATAAATGTGTGACCATCAATTCCTGTGGTTCAACTGGCCCCGCTAATACAGGGTGAGGAAGCAAATTTTTCCAAATTTGGAATATTTCAAACTTCAGTCGAAATGAAAGGGTTTTGCCAATTCATAACAAATTCATATTTGCAGGCCTTAGAAACAAGACAATAAGGATTCTTTTTGTGCAGTTTGACTTGTATTATCTCCATTCAAACATTTTAAATGGCCCTCTAAACTTGGGGATGCTTTGAAAAAAAAGCACCTTCATAGTATGAGGCTGTGAGCCATGAAGACAGTAAGAAGGACAACAACATCGTGGTGACAGGTCTTGTTGACCAAGTATTCTAATATGCCCCACACGGACAAGTAAGGAGAATTAAGCTACAAGCTGGAGAAGGGCCAGAAGTTGGCCGCCCAGAAGACTCCGAAATTTCTGTAAGTGGATTTGTGAACTTTCTTGACCATAAGGCATGGGGAACCATCCTGAGTCTGCCTATAGTTGCCATTTGGGTAAGTCTCATCCAGCCATGGCAAAACATGACATCACTGAACCTAGTAGTATGCATCAGGTCCGTCCCCCTTTACTCGCATGATAAAGAAATAAAGCATGTTGCAGACCCTGTGTAATCTGCAATTGGTTTCAACTGTATTTTTATGATTTGAGAATTTATTATTGGCAGAGGGCACCACCTCTCAGATTCCTAACTAAGGGCCAATCATGTAACAGCATGAAAATGCATTTTTGAAGTTTGAAGCTGGTCAGTTTGCCACTTTGAAGCTGTCAGTTGGAGAGGAAACTCCCAACATTTTATTGTCAACTCATGCTTAGTTGAGTCAAATTGGTTAGTACATTTTGTTCTACTTATCTTGTAAAAATTATTTATCACTGTAAAATGTAATGGTGTAGGTACAATTTAGGGATTTGGTAAAATATTTATTAGTATAAAATGTATATATATATAAATTGTTGTGTCATTATGACATTGTGGTATTTTTAACCACATGTCAAATTAATCCATTAAAAAGTGTTATTTATCTATTTCAATGAACATAGTTAGATTCTGTGAAGAATTTCTATTTGGTATTGTGTATTAATTTTGGATGTACAATTTGTAGGTCACAGGAAATATGAAGGTCACATGAAATGGTTCATGAACAATTACTACATTACAATTGATGACATATGATGGCATTTGGATGCAACACTGCTATAGAGAAGCCACATGTTTGTAAGTGGTTAATTGTATATGAAATACACTGTGTTCCCAATTATTATGCAACTATGCTTTTTTGCAATATCTCAAAAAGAAATAACACTATTGGGATATCCTTCACACATAATGACATGTGTGCCATGAAGCAAATATTCTGTGACTTTCATCCAATTCTGTTGTTTCGGTGAGGAGTTATGCTATATAATCAGGTTTTTGGGGTGTTCCCAATTATTATGCAATTTCTTGAAAAGCTTCCATTGCCACCCAAAATCAACAAAGTTGATTCTGAATTGATATTAGAATATACCTCATAACACTAAATAAAAAATGGAACCATCATTTCAAACGTGGAGACCTTCATGACCAAGAAATCAATATAATACATCTGCATTGAAAAACCATTGAAATTGGCTTTTTTCTCAATAAAAAAGCCTCCCATGCTCTTAAAAAATTTAATATCAATAAAATTCCAGCTTAGAATATATTTATAGCACACCACAGTCATACTGTGAGATGAAACACCAAATCCGGTATCTCTACAAAATATGACACCAAATCAAAAACTCACACTTCGGTTTCCCATTGGAATAGCATTGGCAATGGGATGTGTTCAATTCATTTCAAGATATTTTTCAAATATAGTCGTGCAACTTAATTGCCATTGGTTTACGGGAGAGCTCTAAACCTAAGGAAAGTGGTAAATGAGTTAGGTAATGATTTTTCATTTTGTCTGGCTATCAGAGGGTTTTTATTGCAATAAAACTGTAATTTCAATGCTATTGCAATGCAGTGAAATAACATTAATTTCTTGGCTATGAATGCATCTACTTTTGAAATGATGGTTACACTTTTTCTTTTGTGTTATGGGGTATATGTTGATGGCATCTTCAGATTAGTTTTGGTCATTTTGAGTGGCCATGGATGCTTTTCCAAGAATTTGCATTATAATTGGGAACACCACAAAACATCATTATGTGGCATAACGCCCAACTGAGTCAATGGAATTGGACAAAATTGGCAGGATATTAGCTCCATGGTACACTTATCATTACGTGTAAAGGATATTCAAATAGTGTTATTTCTTTATGAGATAATGCAAAAAAGTATAGTTGCATAATAATTGGGAACGCAGTGTATGACAATCTTTTCAATTTATTTATTTTGTGTGAATGTGAGTGAATAAAGAGCTTTACTCTCAACTACGGAGTCTGTATTCCATAATTTTTCTATCTGAAGTCATGACTCCCGAAACCATTGCCTGAGCTGGATATTTTGCCCTGAATGTCCCATTGACATCTTCTATTGATTTTAAATATAATTTGCCATTTCTTTTGTTGACAATATATCCACAACAAAACGTTTATAAAATTAATATCGAGCCATGCTTCCTATGTAGTCCATCATTTTTTCACCATTTCTATCTTCTGGCCTTCATGGAATTAGCGGAATGGTGTCTTTGGAGTCTTGACCATGAGCGGAAGTACCAGTCATTGATAGACATAGTATATCAGGGCTTGTAGATCGATTTAATCCATCCATATACTAGCATATGACCAAGTCCAAGAAATGCCCTGGACATGTATGTTTTGATATATTTGTCACAGATTCTATCAAATTTGACAGTTGACTATGAAAAACATTTTCTCAAAATTCAGTTATTGTTGGGTGTTGTTAGTTCGATAAGTAGATTCTTATACATTTTTATCTCATGTCTAACTGCTGAACGCACAAATAGTAACAAACAATGTATAACAGTTTGTGATCACTGCTGTGGATGTATTCTAATTGGAATTTGTCATGTGACTTTGACATAGGCTCCCACCAGTTTTGTATTTCTTTAAAATATGCAAATACTATACAAGAAAAAATACTTTGCATGCCAGAAAATTATCAAAATAAGTGTGATGTACAAGGTCAACTATTGCATTTGCACCATATCTGTGTGTTATTTGCAAAATGGCTCTGCTCCTGCAATCTCAGAATTCGAATTGCATTCGCTTGTATTGTCTATAGGTATTATTGGTATTCATGCGCGTGGTCTTGACGTATGATTTCAGGCCAAAATCATTTTGCATAGCCACTCTGGCAGCCTTGAGGTCCACCTGAAGCTCTTCAACCACCTCTCTCATGGAGGTTGCAGGTACCTTGTCAGTTTTGTCATCAGTGACTCCAGGAATGCTCCATTCCTCTCTTAATTCTCTCCACAAACTCCCAGACTTCCCTCTTATTCCTTTCCCATCATTGATTGCCTTCATGATATTGTATTCCGGTCGTGAGGTCACTCTGACTATGTCAGGGATAGTTTTTTAGTCCATTTGGCACAAAGCAAATCTGACCACCTCTTCCTTCTTGTCTCCTGAGGAGTCTTTTTTAGTCACAGCTGAATCTAACCTTCCACAGGTACGACTGATAACTTAGTTATTATGCTGTACTGATTTCACCATTTTCCTGTAGATGTGAGATGCTTTTTGAGCACAAGGAAGTTCATGGAAAATTTTGGTTCCCCATCCTGTATCGTGGCTGCATCTTTTTGTGGGACACAATTTTAAGGAGGTGGATTTCCATTTACACATAACACATTAGGCCTATCTCAGGATGACATGACATCCCTGCAGCCCAGGCAACTTAAATGCTATGTTAGCTCCAATCTCAACTTGAGACAAACGAGCATTTACATACGAAAAAGGAAAAAAAGTGATTGTTTCTTTACCATGTGTCTTGGAGCCAAAAGATCCACATGGAAAAGATGAGCCAAATAAGGTCTAACACAAGGCAGTATGCATGTTCCCATGTCTGCTGCACCTGGTGAAAATCAAGGGTGGTTCAACTGGCTTGCCGGTTCAACTGGCCCCACTCGCCCCTACAAGGACACTCTTATGCACTGATGAACGGGAACATGATTTATCACTAATAATGCTTAGTTCTCACGAGAGTGGTTAAGTGACGGCGAAGTTGTAGAGGTGCCAGGAACTCAAGTTTCGCCCACTTTCGGCGTTTCAAGCCATTTTTGGACAATTATATAATCAATTAGAGGTTATAAATCGTCGTTGATGGTTCCTATTACGACGAGGCTCTCGTTTTCTACGCCGAATGGCTCGTAATTTTTGACGAGGCAAGAAGAGACTTGTGTCGGCGAGTTGTGAGGAGCCACGGTGCAGTTCCATTGCTTCAATGTTAAACTAGATTCGCCCAAGGAGTCTCTTTTTTCGCCCAATCTGCCTCTAACTTCGCACTAGCATCCTCTTACTTCGCCCTAATCTTCAATTACGCCCAAGCAAATACCTGTTACGGTGAAGTAAGTAGCTGTTTCGGCGTTTCAACAGCTTGTTTGCGTCGGCGAGTTGTTCTCTTTTTTTGCCGAAGTTCCATTGACTCAATGATAAGTAGCCTCGCCCAAGCACTCTCTAGATTCGCCCAATCTGCCTCTAACTTCGCCCAAGCTGTCTCTACCTTCGCCCAATCATTTTGGGGGTCTTTCTGGTCTTTTGCATCGTGGCTTCTTCCTTCGTAAAGATTCAACCGGTTGAATCTTTCGTGAAGCAAGTTCTTGCCTCACCATTAAGTCACATGACTTCTAGGAACTTTTGGCGAGGAAGTTTAAGATGCGCCGTAGACGAAAATATCGTCGCCGAATTGTTGAATGTAGCTTAAGAACCTCCCACTTTCCTGGAAAAGCAAGAAGCGCCGCGACAAGAACCCTCTGTTACGTCTCCGTGTGATCTAGGCATAACAGTGACAAACATGTTTAATTATAGGCTTCTTGTTTGGATAAAAAGTGACGCATCACATATGTTTTCCATAGTTGCTGAAATTTAACACTCAATTTGTTTCTGAACTCATGCAGGCCCAAATTTATTTTAAGACCACTTTATTGGGTCATTATATCCATTGACAGCAACAGTGATAAATTTGATTATGAACATACATATTTTCAGAATTTTAGACCTCCTACAAGTCCTGCATCGTAATTCCCATTGACCCAGATTTTCTAGCGACCTCCGAATTTTTTAGACCAATTTTGAGGTCATAATGTAAAGTTCTACAGTATTATAATAGCCATTTTAGAAATTTAATACTGCATACTACAACTACTTGACCTACTCATGCTATATGATGAGCTGAAATACTTTCTTGCCTTACATGTACATACTAAAATGTAAAAGTGTATCAAAAATATGGTTTAAATACAGTCTTTCTCATTTCTAGCATGGACGGGTGTCGTCAAAATTCCTACAAAAAGGGCACCAAAACATCACAAAAACCTGATAGACAGATTACAAAATAGTCATTCTACTCATGAGTATGTGTATTTCCACTGTGTGACCTGTAGATGCTGAGAAATCAGGCCAAACACCAGTTCGCATGTTGTGAGACAAACTGTAGGTAATGTTTTTATTATTTTGTTATGCTAATGCTTAGCCCGTTTCAATTTATCATCCATTGCGATACCCAAAACATACTTAAAATGCTTTTTAAACGGATAAATCAGTCAGCAACGTGGTTTTTTTGTAACTCTAGGCGCCATGTTGGATGTTGTCATACACAATTTCTATTGATTGTCAACTTCTGCACAGGTCTCTAACAAGCTACACATTTGTTAAGTTAAAACTATATCATTTACAAGTTATATCAGTCAATCTCACCAATAAAAGCCGTAAATCAAATCAAGTTCCAGGAATCAGGCCATGTTGAATGCAGGATTTTTACTGCGATTCCAAATTCATCATACATGTAAGTCAAACATCGTCTGTCTGACGTCTGACTGCCTACGCAGCAAATTCCGTTCTGTATGCTGATTGGTCAGTATTTTGAATGACCTAATTTCACTTTCAAAGCAGCAAACTTTCTTTCACTTTAAAAAAAAACTGTCCAAAGTCTAGCATACAAGTGCATGGTAGGTTTGACAAGACCAAAACAAGTTTCCATGGAGTGCATGTAAGAAAGGAAGAGGGGAATAAGCAGACTCATGGCCAAGATAGACAATGATTTCAGTGTCATATATTTAGTGTACCGGTTCATGTTATATGAGACTTTCATGCATATTAATGGTGACTTCAACAATAGTCCATTTGTTCATCTGCTACACAAACTATCTAAACAAGAAAATCTTTTTGAAAAAAAAGATATATGCTGGCAGTAGTGATTACTATTTCAAAATTTATAATAAGAGTATGTTTTACTAAAAGAATTTTAAAATATGGTATAAGAGAAACTACAGATGAACCCATGATATGGTATAAGAAGCTATAAGAGGAATTATAGATGAACCCATGATAGATCTATCTATCTATCTATCTATCTATCTCTCAGCCTCTCTATCTCTTCATCCCAAGGGGGGCATGCGATACTCCGGAGACACCAACTATAATTTTTCTATATCTCTCACTAACTAGGTCTGGAACACACATATATCATGGGTTCATGTGTATTGTATTTGTATTGACTGTTATTTTTATTCCTATGACAGTTTAGCTGGAATTTGGCAAGTTCATATGGGGGAGCATAGGTTCAATATTACTCACTATTAATTAGTAAGTCATTATATCCTATAATAGTATTCTCGGTGGCCATCTTGTGTGGCAGTTTTTACACTCACTCATAAGGCTTTCTCCTTTTTACACCTAGAGTTATGAAATTTGGTACAGGTATGGGGCTATGGCTATGGATTGGCCAATTGTCGAGAAATCCAAGATGGCTGCCATTTTGTGGCGGCCATTTTGGCAGCCATCTTCCTTCATTCTTGAACTGCCCATTGTGACCTTAATATTTCGCTTACAGTCATGAAATTTGGTACAGGTATTCGCCTGTGGGTATGAATCGGGAACATGTTGAGAAATCCAAGCTCCACAAATTGCCTCTGGGTATTGATCGGGAACATGTTGACAAATCCAAGATGGCGCCCATTTTGTGGCGGCTATTTTGCCAGCCATCTTCCTTCATTCTTGAACTGCCCATTGTGACCTTAATATTTCGCTAACAGTTATGAAATTTGGTACAGGTATTCCCCTGTGGGTATGAATCGGGAACATGTTGAGAAATCCAAGCTCCACAAATGGCCACTACAGAATGGCTGACATCCTTGAACTGCCCATTGTGACCTAGCTATTTCGTTGAGGGTTGTGAAATTAAGTAAAGTTATTGGCCTGTGGCCATGGATCAGGAAAATGTTGATAAATCCAAGATTGTGATCTTCATTCTTCAACTGCCCAATGTAACCTTAATATGTCTCTTAGGGTTATAAAATTAGCTCAAGCTATTGGCCTGTGGGTGATAATCTGCCACAAATTGATAGATTTCACATTAACAGACGAGCCTTTAAACCGCTTGCGGTTCTTGTCAACATTCATAAGACATTTTTCCTACTCTTTCAGGTAGAAATAATCCGCTTCCTAAATTAGCAATAACCTCAACTATTCAAGCTCCATTTTGCAAGGATATTATGAGCTACTATCATAAGTATCTTGTGGATCTTCAGCTGATCTATAATGTCGTACAGTATGCCGCAATTAATAAATGGTTCACAATACTGTTACTTTTTTGCTCTCCCAGTCAAAAATGTTTACTTTTTATTAACAATTTATATCACGGGTAAATGCTAGTATAACTGTAAATCCCTAACTGTTAATCAGGCATCCCTTACTGCTGTTCATAAGTTAGTCACAACCAGTTAGTCGTGAAGTCAGTTGTTTTGGTAGTTACTATTTGTTAGTCACTAAATATGTTATTTAGTCACAAACTGTTAGTTGGTCACAAACTGTTAATTTGTCACAAACTGTTAGTCAGTGAGAAACTGTAAGTCAAAAACTGTTAGTTAGTGAAAAAGTGTTAGTTAAACTGTTAGTAGTCAAAACTGTTAGTCAGTCAAAACTGTTAATTAGTCAAAAACTGTTAGTCAGTCAAAAAACTGCTAGTCATTCAAAAACTGTTAGTAGTCAAAACTGTTTGTAGTAAAAAAAACTGTTAGTAGTCAAAAACTGTTTTGTAAGTCAAAAACTGTTAGTTAGTCAAAAACTGTTAGTTAGTCAAAAACTGTTTGTAGTAAAAAAAAAACTATAAGTAGTCAAAACTGTTTTGTTCATCAAAACTGTTAGTTAGTCAAAAACTGTTAGTCAAACTAGATGCAGCATATGATAAGGGATGTCTGGTGCATGGAATGCTGTCCCACAGGGACGAAATGTCGGCCAAATATATGAATTGAAATGTCCAAAAAAAAAAATTCCCTGCTAAGGAAAACTCATAAGACCCGCTGATAAATAAATGATTGGCCCCTAAAATGGCCAATGTGTAACCTGACTCCTCATCCAAACACTTAAATTGACAGTTTGGGGTTGCTTACTTTTAAAAAGAAAAGCAATGCTGTCAAGGAGTTTGAAACTATTTTCTACAGGGTGTCATAATTTTTAAGTTTAAAAAAAAAAGAAATATATATGCCCATATACGTGTAAAGCCGATGCACCTTACACAATACTGTGTCTGTGCATTCTGTTTGACAGCTGATATTGGTGTCAGTGGTCATTGCTGTCACTGAAATGTAACCATACATTGAAATGTACATTTGAATGTTTATACATTTCAATGATTGCTGTAGTTTACATACTATCCACAAGGTGGCTGCCATGACGTGGGTTGCGCTTGGGTCAAGCGCCAATATTTCTCCACATGTGTGTTTACCGTATGATATGATCAGTTGGCAAGCGGTGGGCTTGCTGTGTGGACACGAAGTGAGGAGGCAAGTGAATTTGAGAAATAAATGCAAAATAAGCGGGAAAATACTGTGCAAAAGCATGCAAATAGGTACAGGGACCTAAGTTATGGTATAATTATGAAACTGACATGACATCTGATTAAGTAAGCAATGCCACTTTGACAGAAATGGCTGGACAAAATCCATGATCTACAACGTGACAGCCTCACCACAGAGTCGGTCCTATATTACATATAGGCCGACAAAAATGTTAGTAAGTCAAAAACTGTTAGTTAGTCAAAAACTGTTAGTTAGTCAACTATTTGTAGTCAAAAACTGTTAGTAGTCAAAAACTGTTAGTAGTCAAAAACTGTTAGTAGTCAAAAACTGTTAGAAAAAATGGTGAGTTAGTCAAAACTGTTAGTAGTCAACACTGTTAGTCAAAAACTATCTGTAGTCAAAACTGTTAGTAGTCAAAAACTGTAAGTAAAAAATGGTTAGTTAGTCGAAACTGTTAATTAGTCACTAATTGTCACTGTTAGTCAGTGAGTAGTTAGTCAAAAACTGTTAGTTAGTCAAAAACTGTTAGTCAGTCAAACTGCTTGTCAGTCAAAAACTGTTAAGTTAGTCAAAACTGTTTGTAGTAAAAAAACTGTTAGTTAGTCAAAACTGTTTTGTAAGTCAAAAACTGTTTTCAATCAAAAACTGTTAGTTAGTCAAAAACTGTTAGTTAGTCAAAAACTGTTAGATAGTCAAAAACTGTTAGTTAGTCAAACTATTTGTAGTCAAAAACTGTTAGTAGTCCAAAACTGTTAGTAGTCAAAAACTGTAAGACAAAATGGTAAGTTAGTCAAAACTGTTAGCAGTCAAAACTGTTAGTTAGTCAAAACTATCTGTAGTCAAAACTGTTAGTAGTCAAAAACTGTAAGTACAAAATGGTTAGTTAGTCAAAACTGTTAGTTTGTCAATAACTGTTATTTTATTCAAAAACTGTTAATTAGTCACTAATTGTCACTGTTAGTCAGTCACCAACTGTTGGTCAGTCACCAACTGTTAGTCAGTCACCAATCACTAACTGTTAGTTGGTCACTAACTGTTAGTCAGTCACTAACTGTTAGTCAGTCACTAACTGTTAGTTAGTCATGTAAGTCAGCTAGTCCTTAACTGTAAGGAAGTAACTGTTAGTAAGTTACTAACTGCTAGTCCCTGACTGTTAGTCATTTTGTCCCTAACTGTTGTTCATCAGTTGGTCACTACTGTTAGTAAGTCACTGTTGTTAGTCACTTACTGTTAGTAAGCACTAACCGTTGTTGATTCACTGTTTGTTAGTCTTTAACTGCCAGTTAGTCACTAACTGTAAGTCACTAACAGTCTGTTAATCACCCCAAGGATGTGCCACCCAGAAATTGGACCTATAAATAGAACAAACTACTCTCATTACTATTCACCCCCAATTGTTACAACTCACCCCCAATTATTTCAGGTTCTGCAACAATTGTATCTGCACCAATTGGTCGATTAATGAGTGGCAGGGGTACTTTTACATCAATGCAACAATATTAAGTATTTGTGATCATAAGATATTTTGTAATGCTCTAGCTGATATAACTAAATGGTGGGGACCAAACCGGTTGACACTTTTCCGTATGGGGCAATCAGTATAGTATGCTGGCTGCAGAGCCAATACTGTACTATAACAAATCTTGTCCTAAAGTTCAAGAAGCCAGCATAAAAAATTTACTTCAAAAGTGAGCTGACTTGTTATCAAGACATTTCAGTGGTAACACAACCAAAACAAATAAATGCTGGTGACCTGATCAATTTGCAATATGGTTTTCCAGTATGTATTACAGGGGCGGATCTAGGATTCTTTAGGTGGGGGGGGCGGACCTCATGAGGCCCGAAGGGCCGAAATCACAACGGCAGGGGGTTTGGGGGCCGCTCAAGGTTTTTAGATTTTCTGAGACGCATTGTGAGCTCTCAAAGGGAGATATCTTAAAAGAAATTTGTTACACATTTTTACCTTTTCAGGTACTTCTTGGAGACAAATTAAATCAAGCTTGACAAATTGATCGATATTCGATAATTTCACATGGAAACAGTGTCCCAATCAAAGTTTATGAATATCTAAAATTGGTTCAAATGATTTAAAATACATGGTTTAATCCATTTTTCACCATATAATATACCAAGCCATCAGTTTTGCCTCACAGATTGCTTCATGCTGCAGTAACTCTGATTTTTAAAAAGTTTGACGGACAGCCGCTTTTACTTAGGATCAATGAATGGTAAAAGAGAGGCCCTGCAGTGGGGTCAATGATGTCCTTGGACAAATTCGTGTTATCACTCATTTTCTTTGACTGCAACCTCTATTCATGAGACTCTTGATGGGGGTTATAAGGGATAACAAGGAATTCAAAAGAAAATTGACCAAGAGACGGGGACAAAAAAGCCAATCCAGAGCTGAGGGACAGGGAATTCAAAATTCAATTAAAAAATACCGTGCAAGCACGTAAACAACTCGGTTGCAAAGTGCGACAGACAACTCCAGTATCCCGGCATGGCTGGGAGTGCAATACACATGAAGAAAAGACATCACCAAAAGTCCCAGAATGCACTTTAATTTGGGCGATTTACCCTGAAACCATTATAAAATGTGCTAGCAGTTGTTTTTCATGACGGCCAAGAATTTTGTTCACTAGGGACCATGAATGAAGTGGAGAAAGTATGAAGGTTTTGTAGACGTGTTAAAATTTACCAGGCTGCATTGTGTCTTGTGACAACTCATTGAATGATTCATTTGGTACATAGGTCCATGGATGCAGAATTGCAGATCTATGCATCACCTCTGCTCAGTTACTTCAAAGGAGGCTGAATACTTCCCATTTGAACTGTTTAAAGTGTTTTTGCAAGCAATAATAATGCACTGCTCTTTTTTTATTGTCTGTGGTAATTATTTTTCCTGACTTGTTCTAAACAATGGGGCCTTAAACAAAACAAACTGCACCATGCAACCTCTTATCTCAGTGTTGACAGGTCATGCTTAACAGGATTTGAAGGGTATTTTTACCCAACTCTCCACAGCTCAAGAACACATGTGCAATGTCACTGGCACCTCAGATTGACAATTCATTGGTTTGTGTTCCCACATCATGACACATGACAGATAAGCATGTGCACTGTGAAGGATTTGCTGTAAAAACGTACTTGTTCTTGTTTACTGTGACTGTTCACACAGCCTAAGGTGGAGATCCACATTTCTGTAGTCTTTCTGAACTGACAGCTTATACAGTCTGTCTTGAGATTACATATACTGGATACATGGTGACTGATAGGCCTGCAGGAGCATGTTTAAGCTATTTAGTACTTGCAGATCACTCTGCTGGTCATTTTGTCAGTAACTGGATATTGGGCCCTCCTACAATAAATTCTAAAAAAGAGAGTAAGAGCAACACGCAGAATGTCTGGTGAAAAGGATTATTTAACAGATTCTTCAGATTCTGACAGGTCTGAAGATTTTATTGACACTGACATCACTATTTTGGAGCATGTAGAAGAAATAATGTAAGATATTTAGAAGTCAAAGATAGTTTTGAGAAAATAATTCCAGTAATTTTTGACAGTGTACATGAGATTCTTGGTAGCAATAACTTGGAGAACACATGTTAAAAAGGTTTATTTCAAAGCATCGTTTCGTGTGGATTTCAGAAATGCACATGACTGAACTTCTGTCATTCCCGAAATTAGGCAGAAATAAAGCAACATGTGTAGTTTGACAGCAGCAGGTGCGACATGCGATGAGTTGTGCTAGGACAAAGATTGTATGCAGCCGTGTGGGCAAATGCAAGTTTTGGCCATGTGCCTCTGCAACACAACGATTACCTCGTTGTAAAAACTGCAAAGGGACAAGGAATTCAAAAAGGCCAAAGGACAGGGGGACGCAAAAACCAATCCAGAGCCTAATTCATAAGGAGAAAAGTGGGGGAAATTAGTTCGGTAATGGAGCTTTCAGCTAGAAATTTTCTTTTCTTCTCTTTGTTTCAATTTAATATTTATAAATTTATTTATTTATGTTTGGACATTTCTAGGAAGCAGCTGCCCTCCCACAGCCAAACCCCAAAGTCTGTCAGAGTTAAAACTCTGAGCTTGGCAAGAACTTCAACTGACTAGTCAGCTAAGTTGTTCAACTCTGACTTTACTTGACCTAAGTAAACCTCAGCTGAATTAATGTAATCTCATAGGACTATTCTGTTAAATATTCTCCAACAGTACATTATAACTTCGGAAATTTCTGAATTTTTGTACACAGAATATTAGGTAGTATTCGAATGTGTCAATTTTTAGTGGGATTTTACTTTGAATAGGCCTATATAATTTACAAAAGTCCTATTAGAGTGTGAAATACATTTTGTCATTTCTGTGAGGTAAAACATGGCTAAGTTAAATGCAACAATGACTTGACTTTAGCTGACTCAAGTCTGACTTGACTGGACTTGACTTTTGGGTATAGCTCCTCCCGCTGCAGTCCCCTGCATTCTATATCTATGCTGTACAGCAAAAATAGAAACAGAATGAAAAATAAACATTAATTAGTAAGATAATTGAAAAAATAGCCAGGGTAATGATCTAAAGTTCGAACTACCAAAACAAAAGCTTCATCAACACTGTTTGGTAATACAGTAGGCCTACACCTTCAAATATATCTGTTCTGTCAAACCGAACAAATCTAACGGAAATCAGAATTAAACAATAATGATTAAACAGGCCTAATGTAGAAAGTGCTGTTACAGTCTGTCTCATTTCTAGAATGGACGGTCGTCGTCAAAAATCTGACAAAAACGGCACCAAAACGTCACAAAATTGGATGAAAAAATCACAAAATAGCTCGTCTATCTACGAGTATGTGTCTTTCTACTGTGTGACCTTTAGATGCTGAGCAGTCAGGCCAACCACCGGTTCGCATGTTGTGAAACAAACTGTAGTATAGACCAACATAATTTTTTTTTTTTATACTAAAAAAAAAAAATTTTTTTTTTACTTCTTTTTTTTTTTTTTTTGAGGGGTGGGGGGGCGGTCGCCTCTTTCGCCCCCCCCCCTGATCCGCCCCTGGGGCCCCATACAGTGTATGGCGGATACAGGGGGGGGGGTGCCATGTTGGATTTTGTCACACAATTTCTATTGTCAACTTCTGCACAGGTCTCTAACAAGCTACACATTTTTTAATTCAAAACTATAATCATTTACAAGTTATATCAGGTAATCTCAATAAATAAAAGCCATGAACCAAGTTCTAGGAATCAGGCCATGTTGAATGCAGGAGTTGAACTGCGATTCCAAATTCCATCATCAGTCTGACATTGCAGAATATACAGTGCTGCACGCTGATTGGTCAGTATTTTGAACGACCTACTTTCACCTGCAAAGCATCCTCGGTACCAGTCAACTGGCTCGTAAGGATGTTTCAAAGGGAGGGACCTTCTTTCACTAACAAAAAAGTGCTATCGTACTATTGTGTATGGTTGGTCTGCCAATTCAGAGTGAACCAAAAACAAAAAAATAACGTGCAAGCACTTTAACAGCTGCTTGTAGATAGTATCTGTCTGCCTATCTATCTATCTATCTATCTATCTATCTATCTATCTATCTATCTATCTATCCATCTATGTATATCCTCCCTCCCTCCCTTCCTCCCCCTCCCTTTTTTTCCTTCCTTTCTTCTTCCTTTTTTCCTTCTGTCATTCCTTCATTCCTTCAGTCCTTCCTTCATCCCTTCCTTCCCTCATACCTTCATCCCTTCCTTTCCTCATACCTTCCATCCTTCACCCCTTCCTTCATTCTTTTATTGAATCTGCAAACACTGGATCTGACTGCTGCTGTTGCTGCTGGTTTCACTACAGCTTGTCATTTGAAATTCGCGCCAAAAAGGAACATTTTAATTTCGAAAATAAAAAGTTTGATGTCACAGAAGTTTACCAAAAGTTGATGGAAGCAAGATTAAATTATGTTTAGTCTGTATACTAAGTTTCAAAGTGATAGGTAAAATAGTGCGGCCTCCTATATGGTCAGAAGCTTACTGAAAATGCCTTCTGTAATACAGGCTGCAAGCAGCTGTAACAAGAGATACATACCAGCATAGTGAGTGAACACAACTGCAAGGCAAGTAGGGGAACGAGAGGACTGATGGACCATGGGGACCAATGTGCCAGCCTAATATGGCAACAAACAAGACGGTCTCTTAACTCTCTTTTGAACTTGTGTTTAATCCAGAACAACGTCATCATGAACATGAACTTTGGGGTGCCATGATGCACTCTCTAATTTGGCAGTAGGAAGTATGAATTCCCTTAAAAAAATAACTTAATTTCTGTGACCATGCTCCATTGAAGCTGGTGTTTTAGGATTATCTGTGATTCAGTGGTGAGAAGTTCATAGAGCAGTTGTCAATTATGCTATGATTGCATTGTTACAATAAAACGGCATTTACCTGGGTGGAATGGTTTTTGGTGCAAAAACAATTCCACCCAGTTAAATGCCATTTTATTGGAGATAATCCTAAAACAAAAGCTTTGATGAAATTTCCACACATTTGCAACATGAGGTCTTAATAATCAACTCTCAAGAACATTTCAGTTTAATCAAAGCCATCTTTAAAAAGACCCATCAACTACTCACAAGTCACGAAGTACTGCGCGTCTCAAATACGTGCTCATATTTATCCTAAAACACAAGCTTTGATGACATTCACACACCTTACAACATGATTTAATGATACATACTCCCCATGAACATTTCAGTTTAATAAAAGCCATCTTTAAAAAGACCCATCAACTACTCACGAGTCACATAGTACTGGGCATCTCAGATCAAAGTTCAGATTTATCCTAAAACACAAGCTTTCATGACATTCACACACCTTTGCGACATGATGTTTTAATAATACAAACTTCCCAAGAACATTTCAGTTTAATAAAAGCCATCTTTAAAAAGACCCATCAACTACTCACGATTCAGATATATTTATTTGCCTTGTTTCAAAAAATTACAAGATCATTGGAGACCCCTCTAAGGCTATCAATTGCCGCTGCCGAGGGGCCACCAGTCAAAAAGTTTACATAAACAAATTTTATAATGCATGTTGAATTGTGAAAATAAGATTAAAAAATAAATAAAATGTATATCAAAAATTTCTACCAAGGCTGACTGGTGACTTCACAGTGCGACTGGAGGGCGATGCAAGCATAGCAAAAAGTCTATAAATTTTATAGTCACGTAGTACTGGGCATCTCTGATTCAAGTTCAGATTTATCCTAAAACACAAGCTTTGATGACATTCACACACCTTTGCGATATGTTTTAATAATCCATACTCCCCAAGAACATTTCAGTTTAATAAAAGCCATCTTTAAAAAGACCCATCAACTACTCAAGATTCAGATTCAGATATATTTATTTGCCTTGTTTCAAAAAATTACAAGATCATTGGAGACCCCTCTAAGGCTATCAATTGCCGCTGCCGAGGGGCCACCAGTCAAAAAGTTTACATAAACAAATTTTATAATGCATGTTGAATTGTGAAAATAAGATTAGAAAAAAAATAAAATATATATCAAAAATTTCTACCAAGGCTGACTGGTGACTTCACAGTGCGACTGGAGGGCGATGCAAGCATAGCAAAAAGTCTATAAATTTTATAGTCACATAGTACTGGGCATCTCAGATTCAAGTTCAGATTTATCCTAAAACACAAGCTTTGATGACATTCACACACCTTTGCGATATGTTTTAATAATCCATACTCCCCAAGAACATTTCAGTTTAATAAAAGCCATCTTTAAAAAGACCCATCAACTACTACGAGTCACGTAGTACTGGGCATCTCAGATCCAAGTTCAGATTTATCATAAAACACAAGCTTTGATGACATTCACACACCTTTGCGACATGTTTTAATAATCCATACTCCTGAAGAACATTTCAGTTTAATAAAAGCCATCTTTAAAAAGACCCATCAACTACTCACAAGTCAAGAAGGACTGGGCATCTCAGATCTGTACTCAGTTTAATCCTAAACCACAAGCTTTGATGACATTCACACACCTTTGCGACATGTTTTAATAATACAAACTTCCCAAGAACATTTCAGTTTAATAAAAGCCATCTTTAAAAAGACCCATCAACTACTCACGAGTCACGAAGTACATATGTACTGGGCATCTCAGATGCGTACTCAATTTAATCCTAAACCACAAGCCTTGATGACATTTACACACCTTTGCGACATGTTTTAATAATCCATACGTTCCAAGAACATTTCAGTTTAATAAAAGCCACCTTTAAAAAGACCCATCAACTACTCACGAGTCACGAAGTACATATGTACTGGGCATCTCAGATCCGTGCTCAGATTAATCCTAAAACACAAGCTTTGATGACATTCACACACCTTTGCGACATGTTTTAATAATACATACTTCCCAAGAACATTTCAGTTTAATAAAAGCCATCTTTAAAAGACCCATCAACTACTCACGAGTCACAAAGTACTGCGCATCTCAGATACGTGCCTAGATTTGTATAGGTTATTCACCTAGGGAGAGGCAATATGTGATTTATCCAGCGAGGGCGTTAGCCCGAGCTGTGATAAACACATATTGCCGATCCCGCGGTGAATAACCGGCTTATACCATAAGACAAAACTGAAACTTGTCGTTTGTTGCTGTGGGTTTTTCACAGCTTCACTTATTATTCTCCCATGGGAGGATAACTGGACAACAAAGAATATGGGTTTTATTGCAGTGAAATACTGGCTCATGATTGGCTGACAGAGGTGTCGAATGGTATAAATCCTAAAACACAAGCTTTGAACCACATTCACACACCTTTGCGACATGATGTTTTAATAATACAAACTTCCCAAGAACATTTCAGTTTAATAAAAGCCATCTTTAAAAAGACCCATCAACTACTCACGAGTTGCGAAGTACTGGGCATCTCAGATCCGTGCACAGATTTATCCTAAAACACAAGCTTTGATGACATTCACACACCTTTGCGACATGTTTTAATAATACAAACTTCCCAAGAACATTTCAGTTTAATAAAAGCCATCTTTAAAAAGACCCATCAACTACTCACGAGTCACGAAGTACTGGGCATCTCAGATCCGTGCTCAGATTAATCCTAAAACACAAGCTTTGATGACATTCACACACCTTTGCGACATGATGTTTTAATAATACATACTTCCCAAGAACATTTCAGTTTAATAAAAGCCATCTTTAAAAGACCCATCAACTACTCACAAGTCACGAAGTACTGGGCATCTCAGATCCGTGCTCAGATTAATCCTAAAACACAAGCTTTGATGACATTCACACACCTTTGCGACATGATGTTTTAATAATACAAACTTCCCAAGAACATTTCAGTTTAATAAAAGCCATCTTTAAAAAGACCCATCAACTACTCACGAGTCACGAAGTACAGCCCATCTCAGATTTACCCTCGAACAGAAGCTTTCATGAGATTCACACACCGTTTTATGGGGTTTTTTTCAATATTTCGACTGGGCGACACATCCACTATAGGTTTTTCATGTGGCCCAGAAATAATTAAAAACAAGTACAATATATTGTAATAAATAAAATAAACAGAATGATTAACAAAAAACATTTCTTGAATTTCTTTTAAATTGTTGCAATGAGCTGCAAGATGTTTTAATAATCCAAAACTACCAAAACAATTTCACAGTTATATATACAATCAAACAAGAATCCATGGATTCAAAGGCTAGTCGATTCAGTATTAGGCCTATATTTATAGAACAGTGATTAACCGGGATAGCGATATGCCTCTATTACATCCGTCTTGCAGATATGGTTATCATAGTTTTGAACTATGTGAATCTTGCAAAAAAATGTCAGTGAGGAGTAATTGCCCTGATCTCAAATTTTTATCAAGAAATGTGTCTGAAATGAAATTCCCTATTTTAATATTGTTCAATGAAACTCAACAGATTGTGATGCTGCAGTCTATCGCGCATTACTTATCATATAGTACTTATTGCATAAATTGAGACAGTCATTTTACTTGATAGAAGACAAAATAAATCCAAGAAGACATGTAAGTTATGATGTAAGTGAAATTGAATTGACATTTATTTTCTAATCTGCTCAACTTGATATCACATTAATGACCACTTGTTTAATTATTTACTCTCATTCACACTGTGGTGTAATTTACAATATAAAACATATATTAATTACAATTAATTAAAAGCATTGTGTTATACTTTCAAGAAATTCTGCAATTGCAATAACTTGATATTTTATTTTGACACAGATCATAATAATCTTTATTCGTACTAAATGTACAGAAGAAGGTATAAAACATTTACAAATAAAATAAAATATAACATAAACAAGAATCCATGGATTCAAAGGCTAGTCGATTCAGTATTAGGCCTATATTTATAGAACAGTGATTAACCGGGATAGCGATATGCCTCTATTACATCTGTCTTGCAGATCTATATGGTTATCATAGTTTTGAACTATGTGAATTTTACAAAAAAATGTCAGTGAGGAGTAATTGCCCTGATCTCAAATTTTTATCAAGAAATGTGTCTGAAATTAAATTCCTTATTTTAATATTGTTCAATGAAACTCAACAGATTGTGATGCTGCAGTCTATCGTACATTACTTATCATATATACTATCACTAAGCAGACCAGTTGCACTGAGCTGTGTTCAATTACAACTGCACATTTTTGTTGATCTGTGGTGTTTTTTTGATTTTTTATTAGTTGTGTCAGATAAATGTGATGTGCTTATGTGTGAAATTGCTTAACAATAGCACTGTGGCTGTAACACCAATGAAACAGAGTTCAGGCCTGTTTGTTTATAGGCCTACAAATAAACAAGCTATTGTTGTGATGTGGTACAACAGGAAATCAAAATATTGGAACCCAAAAATTCCACACAGTTCCAATCCAACGGGAAAGTAAGGTTGTAAAATTAAAGCTACATGGTCAAATTGGTAAAAATAAAATTATGTTTTGATCAATCATAATATAGTACTTATTGCATAAATTGTGCTGTACTGGACAGTCATTTTACTTGATAGAAGACAAAATAAATCAAAGAAGACATGACAGTTATGATGTAAGTGAAATTGAATTGACATTTATTTTCTAATCTGCTCAACTTGATATCACATTAATGACCACTTTTTTAATTATTTACTCTGATTCACACTGTGGTGTAATTTACAATATAAAACATAAAATAATTACAATTAATTAAAGGCACTGAGTTATACTTTCAAGAAATTCTCCAATTTCAATAACTTGATATTTTATTTTGACACAGATCAATGAATAATTGCAATCATTAGACACTACCTGCCAACTCAAGCCAATTCCATTAATTGATATTACCTTTGACACTGACTGATCTCCGTAGTAATTGCAATCATTAGACACAACCTGCCAACTCAAGCCAATTGAGTTGATATTTTCTATGACACTGCTCAATGAGTAATTGCAATCATTAGACACTAGCTGTCAACTCTGAATGTGTCACTTCTTAGTAAATGGTATATAAAGACCAGCCTTGGTGCATCTGTTCAGTGTACAACAAGACATGCTTTAAGAAGAACATGCCAAAGAGGATGAGAAAAAGAGGATAATGGCTTTTCAGTACATCTTAAGGAAAAAAGGTAAATCTTATGTTATGATTTCTACTTGCTTGGCCTAGTCATCTTGTGCTTGTTGTTTCAAGCAGTTGTCCATTGGCACCTTCCCATAGTAGCATAGACTGCATATCATGCTGTCCCATCCTCAGAGACATTTTTTAAAGTTAGGCCTACCTTGTACCTAAAATGTAGTTTTCGCAGTAATATCATGCTAATAATGTATTATCCAAAAAATAAAATAATGGAATTTTTACCTTATTACCTTACTTAAGTCATATTATTTATAAAAAATTCACAAGCTGTATACTATAGTCTATATCAGACACTTTAATATTTGTCTTTTAAAAAGAATCATATCCTGCACAGTTCTAAGTAGAGCTGTTAAAGGCTAGATCTATATATTAGACCACTGTCTACAGATCTAATCAGCATGGTTTGCATTGTGCATATTTTAAAATTAAATTTGGGTAAAAAAATTGATTCTGACTAATCAAATATCTATTATATGCACTTTAAACTGGCATGTGCACTAATCAAATATCTATTATATGCACTTTAAACTGGCATGTGCACAGAAAAGAACAGCACAGATAGAGCATAATTGTGTTCATCTTTCCAAGAGCTTTAAAATGACACCCAATACTGTATTATGAATGCTTCATTGACCAGCTCACTGGTGCGTTCCCGCCAGGTAAACCCAACGGGATGCTAACAGCACCACTGGACCCGCTCGCTTGCCTGAGCGCCATACGCCCGGCTAGCGGGATACCGACAGTCCCAGTGGGTCCACTCGCTATGGGTGCATGCTTGCGCAAAGTTGTACAGGATTGTTTAGAGCTCTATCGATCGTAACTATGATCGTGGACGATCGTTTTCGATCATATCTAGGCCGCTGGG
Source organism: Platynereis dumerilii (assembly GCA_026936325.1). NCBI lineage: Eukaryota > Metazoa > Annelida > Polychaeta > Phyllodocida > Nereididae > Platynereis > Platynereis dumerilii. The sequence continues at coordinate 1,436,388 of JAPTHN010000067.1, forward strand.
TGGTTTTCAGGCAGTTCCTGGCACCACAGACGCTTTCTGACGCAAATCTGCATTACGGTAATTTGAATTTCCGATTTTGGCGGGCTTTTTTGTCATCTCTCTAAGGGCTAGTCCTCGACTAGCCAAAAAGTATTTACAGGAACAGATCGCACATCTGAGATAAAAAATCAATAATGGCTTGGCACTCATGCCTTTCTAATAACCACGGATCAAAAGAATCCCTCATAACAACAACTTCTTTAATTTGACTACCTACTCTTACATTTTCAGACAAACAACTGTCTTTCCATTTATCTGCAATAATAGAACTGAATAAATTAATATTATTAAACTGACTAGAATCTAACCTCTCGATTCCATATTTGTAACAAATATAATTCAAATTCCTACTTGTTCTACCATAACAAAACAATGCATTACTAAAAATGAATTTTAAGACTGGATTAAAGCTGTGACACCCTGAGATATAAAAGTTTAAAAATCTTTTATCAAGTATAACGTCGACAGGCATATATCCTGAGATATGAGGTAACAGATCACTATGAGCTCTCCATGGGAGATTCCAAACTCTTCTTATAGCTTTACGCTGACTGATACATAAATCTTTCATGTCATTATCATATAAAGCACTCACATTGGAACCATAAAAGCTAGTGCAATATTTATCTAACAAATCATTTTTAATACACGATGATAAATGGTTAAAGGTACCTAACATAGTATTAATCTTGACATTAAAGTCATTAACTATTGTACCAATCATACTATTACTTCTATCCACAAAAATTGTATGGCCAAGATATTCCATTTTCTGAACTTTATCTACTTTTTGATAACAAACATAGACATCTGCATAACTCTCGGAAAGATTTTTACTAAACCTCATTAATTTACTTTTTTTACCATTAAATATAATATTGTGATCCTTGGCATACGACTCACATATTTTAATCATACCATTTTTAAAAACCACTTAAAGTGGGTGACAACAAAATTAAATCATCGGCATAAGCGACACTTCTGGTAAATACTTCTCCTACGTGACAACCATAGCCTGACTGTTCTAATTTCTTCAACATATCATCAATATAGACACTATACAATGTTGGGGATAAGACCCCACCTTGTTTAACTCCATTTGTGACACCAAAGTAATTAGACTCTGTATTATTAAAGGAGACTTTAACTTGTTGTTTAATATACATATTCAATAATATTCTAATATAAAAGGGATTGACTCCTCTGTTAATTAAATGATTAAAAAGCATAAAATATTCGACTCGATCAAACGCTTTACTAGCGTCTAAGGCTAAAGCATATACAGAGCCACCTCTATCTAAATAATAGTCTACAGTCTCCGTAACAGCTGCAGTTGCTAAGGATGATGACAACTTAGGTTTAAATCCGAATTGTAAATCTGATGTTACAAGTGTATCTTTCTCTCGGGAGAAAATCATGTGATTATTATTATTATTTATTTCTATAGCGCTACCATTTGCCATCACTCAGGCATTCAGGTGCGCTTTACAATGTGTATTCATATATTCATATATTTATATACAATGTACAATCATGTCAATCAGGCAGTGTAGACAATGTCTTCTTCTGTCCAGATGTCGTCATCCATTTTTTCTATGATGCTCATCTTGGTCCACTGCCCGTCATCCAGGTGAAGTCTGGCTGGGGCATTGTTGTTGCACACATGCATACACCAGACAGGAGAGTGAACCCCTGCCTACACAGCGGCCACCCTCCCCGGCCACAACTGCTTCCAACTCACTCCAATGATGTTCCAGGACCAGGATTCGAACCCAGGTCCTCTCAGGCCAGTGGATTCAAAATCAACTGCTATAACCATTAGGCCACCGAGGTGATCTAATACTTTACAAAACATGCTCTGTAAACAAATACCTCTAAAGTTTTCTGATGAATAATTGCAATCATTAGACACTACCTGCCAACTCAAGCCAATTCCATTAATGGATATTACCTTTGACACTGACTGATCTCCGTAGTAATTGCAATCATTAGACACAACCTGCCAACTCAAGCCAATTGAGTTGATATTTTACATGACACTGCTCAATGAGTAATTGCAATCATTAGACACTAGCTGTCAACTCTGAATGTGTCACTGTTTAGTAAATGGTATATAAAGACCAGCCTTGGTGCACCTGTTCAGTGTACAACAAGACATGCCTTAAGAAGAACATGCCAAAGAGGATGAGAAAAAGAGGATAATGGCTTTTCAGTGCAGCAAAAAATCACTTTATTATCGAAAATCTGAGACTAATAGAAGATATCCTCTGCTTAAATGAAACCATGAATGGACCTCTCTTTTTAGGGGGAAAAATCACAGCCATTGATTTGGAAAAGGCTTTTGATAGGGTTGAACATACGTACCTCTTTAAAATTCTGGAAAAATTGGACTTGGGAAATACTATTTTAAAATTCATAAAAACACTGTATAATAAAACATATGCTAAAATTCAAACAACTTCTAGCTTGTCAGATTCTATTGAAATTACTAGATCAATAAGGCAAGGGTGTCCTTCAAGTATGATTCTATTTTTTATTTCTGTAGAACCTTTAATCAGAATGATTGACAACAATAAGAACATAAAGGGAATTAGCATTAACAGGACTAATACTGTTAAAATCTGTGCATATGCAGATGACACCACTCTGCTGTTAAGGGATGAAAATGATGAAATGTTATGTAATGAAGTTCTTGATATATATTGTCAGGCATCAGGGGCAAAAATTAATGTTGAAAAAACCAAAAGTTTGGACTTAGGAAGAATTAGAAACGATAAAAACATAGACTCCCAGGATTCAATTGAAATACTAGGAACATTATTCCACCACAACCAAAATACAAGATACAAACTAAATTGGGACAGAGTCATAGCTAAAATTAAAGGAAGTATGAACACAAGACACATGTCAATACTGGGAAAAGCAACAATGATAAATTCCTATCTTATATCAGAAGTACTATATGTAAATAGAATTTATCCACTCAGATCAAACACACTGAAAGATCTAGAAAAAGCTACGAATAACTTCATCTTTGAATCAAGGCCCATAAACTACAAAAACAGTGAAATGATCAGACCATTAAATAAAGGGGGCTTCTCAATCCCTGACATTGAGTCAAAATGTATGGCTCAAAACTTAATATGGCTCAAATACTACTTAATATCAGACCCCTCCCATCCCTGGAAAATCATTTTCAAGGGAATGAACCTATCTACCCTGAGGAATATCAAATTAGAAGAAATAGGCATGCCAATTTTACATAGCCTAAAAAATACAACACACAATATCATTAAAGATCAAATGGCTGCTTATAGAAGCATCTCTAAATGGGAAGAAGTGTCATTCAAAGAAATTTACGAATTGACAGTAGAAAAAAAATTCAATTTTTTCCCCATTGAAAGAGTTTTAAAGTCAATTGAGTGGAAATCGATATGGACAAACTGGGAGAGTCAAAATATTAGTAACAAATATAAAATAGATCTACATACAATTGTAGCGGATAAATTCAATAACAAAAAATACACAAATAAGTCAGGGAACTGCCCTACATGCGACTACCATGTAGTCCAATCCAGAGATCACAACTTTCTGAACTGCAAAGGTATACTAAGTTTGAAAAACTATATCAGCCTCAAATGGCAAATAGAAATAACCCAAGAAAAAATATTCTTTGCAAAAGCCGAAGGTGAAGAATTCAAAATCTGTGCAGCATATACATACACAATATGTAAAATGTTGAGAGTGTGGAAAGACAAATGGGGGACACCATCAAAAGAGGTGCTGAGGGACAAATTTGAAAAAACGCTATCCAAAATTTGCTGATTTTATTGACAGGATGATTGTTAAAACAAATATCTGTGAAGACACAGACTGGTTTTTATCTTTATGGATCTCATACCCTTATACTCGATACACATTAGAAAAAAAGTTTTAAAAAAATTAATAATAATAAATTTAGAACAGACGCATTAGGGCCCCAGTGCGTAACCTTAAACTGCACATGTATTTTAAAACTGAATGCACTCATATATCATTATCATTGCACATGACCTCTACAAATATCATTGGGATCTTTTAGAGATGAAAGCGACAGACTTATATCATCACTCTATAAGCTCATCCAACATATCCCGCTATCACCTAGTCCATTGATAATATCCTTGATAACGTGGCAACACATCATCATACCACTGGTAGATTGTACTAAAACACACTGGTGCTGATGCTGTGGATGCCACGTAATATATGCCTGATATATAGATATCTGACATTTATTTTTACATCTAGACACTGTGAAGCAATATACAAAACAATCACAAATAAATACAAAGGAAAAAACAATAATAATATGATCCAACATATCCCACTATCCCCTAGTCCATTGTAAATATCCTAGATAACGTGACAACACATCATCATACCACTGGTAGATTGTACTAAAACACACTGGTGCTGATGCTGTGGATGCCACGTAATATATGCCTGATATATAGATATCTGACATATATTTATACAACTAGACACTGTGAAGCAATATACAAAACAATCACAAATAAATAGAAAGGAAAAAATAATAATAATATGATCCAACATATCCCACTATCCCCTAGTCCATTGAAAATATCCTAGATAACGTGACAACACATCATCATACCACTGGTAGATTGTACTAAAACACACTGGGGCTGATGCTGTGGATGCCACGTAATATATGCCTGATATATAGATATCTGACATATATTTATACAACTAGACACTGTGAAGCAATATACAAAACAATCACAAATAAATAGAAAGGAAAAAATAATAATAATATGATCCAACATATCCCACTATCCCCTAGTCCATTGAAAATATCCTAGATAACGTGACAACACATCATCATACCACTGGTAGATTGTACTAAAACACACTGGGGCTGATGCTGTGGATGCCACGTAATATATGCCTGATATATAGATATCTGACATATATTTATACATCTAGACAGTAAAGCAATATACAAAACAATCACAAATAAATAGAAAGGAAAAAAAAACAATAATAATATGATCCAACATATCCCACTATCCCCTAGTCCATTGATAATATCCTAGATAACGCGACAACACATCATCATACCACTGGTAGATTGTACTAAAACACACTGGGGCTGATGCTGTGGATGCCACGTAATATATGCCTGATATATAGATATCTGACATATATTTATACATCTAGACACTGTGAAGCAATATACAAAACAATCACAAATAAATAGAAAGAAAAAAACAATAATAATATGATCCAACATATCCCACTATCCCCTAGTCCATTGAAAATATCCTAGATAACGTGACAACACATCATCATACCACTGGTAGATTGTACTAAAACACACTGGTGCTGATGCTGCGGATGCCACGTAATATATGCCTGATATATAGATATCTGACATATATTTATACAACTGGACATTGTGAAGGATGATATAACAAACACAGATAGATAGGAAAGAATTGAAAACTATGACATGGTCCAACTTACCCCACCATCCCCTAGTATACTAATAATATCTGGACAACGTGACAACACATCATCATACCACTGGTAGATTGTACTAAAACACACTGGTGCTGATGCTGTGGATGCCAAGTAATATATGCCTGATATATAGATATCTGACATATATTTATACATCTAGACACTGTGAAGCAATATACAAAACAATCACAAATAAATAGAAAGGAAAAAACAATAATAATATGATCCAACATATCCCACTATCCCCTAGTCCATTGTAAATATCCTAGATAACGTGACAACACATCATCATACCACTGGTAGATTGTACTAAAACACACTGGTGTTGCTGTGGATGCCACGTAATATATGCCTGATATATAGATATCTGACATATATTTACACAACTAGACACTGTGAAGCAATATACAAAACAATCAAAAATAAATAGAAAGGAAGAAATAATAATAATATGATCCAACATAACCCACTATCCCCTAGTCCATTGAAAATATCCTAGATAACGTGACAACACATCATCATACCACTGGTAGATTGTACTAAAACACACTGGGGCTGATGCTGTGGATGCCACGTAATATATGCCTGATATATAGATATCTGACATATATTTATACATCTAGACACTGTGAAGCAATATACAAAACAATCACAAATAAATAGAAAGGAAAAAACAATAATAATATGATCCAACATATCCCACTATCCCCTAGTCCATTGAAAATATCCTAGATAATGTGACAACACATCATCATACCACTGGTAGATTGAACTAAAACACACTGGTGCTGATGCTGTGGATGCCACGTAATATATGCCTGATATATAGATATCTGACATATATTTATACATCTAGACACTGTGAAGCAATATACAAAACAATCACAAATAAATAGAAAGGAAAACATAATAATAACATGATCCAACATATCCCACTATCCCCTAGTCCATTGTAAATATCCTAGATAACGTGACAACACATCATCATACCACTGGTAGATTGTACTAAAACACACTGGTGCTGATGCTGTGGATGCCACGTAATATATGCCTGATAAATACTTATCTGACATATATTTATACAACTGGACATTGTGAAGGATAATATAACAAACACAGATAGACAGGAAAGAATTGAAAACTATGACATGGTCCAACTTACCCCACCATCCCCTAGTATACTAATAATATCTGGACAACGTGACAACACATCATCATACCACTGGTAGATTGTACTAAAACACACTGGTGCTGATGCTGTGGATGCCACGTAATATATGCCTGATATATAGATATCTGACATATATTTATACATCTAGACAGTGAAGCAATATACAAAACAATCACAAATAAATACAAAGGAAAAAACAATAATAATATGATCCAACATATCCCACTATCCCCTAGTCCATTGATAATATCCTTGATATTGTGACAACACATCATCATACCACTGGTAGATTGTACTAAAACACACTGGTGCTGATGCTGTGGATGCCACGTAATATATGCTTGATATATAGATATCTGACATATATTTATACATCTAGACACTGTGAAGCAATATACAAAACAATCACAAATAAATAGAAAGGAAAAAACAATAATAATATGATCCAACATATCCCACTATCCCCTAGTCCATTGAAAATATCCTAGATAACGTGACAACACATCATCATACCACTGGTAGATTGTACTAAAACACACTGGTGCTGATGCTGTGGATGCCACGTAATATATGCCTGATATATAGATATCTGACATATATTTATACATCTAGACACTGTGAAGCAATATACAAAACAATCACAAATAAATAGAAAGGAAAAAATAATAATAATATGATCCAACATATCCCACTATCCCCTAGTCCATTGAAAATATCCTAGATAACGTGACAACACATCATCATACCACTGGTAGATTGTACTAAAACACACTGGTGCTGATGCTGTGGATGCCACGTAATATATGCCTGATATATAGATATCTGACATATATTTATACATCTAGACACTGTGAAGCAATATACAAAACAATCACAAATAAATACAAACGAAAAAACAATAATAATATGATCCAACATATCCCACTATCCCCTAGTCCATTGAAAATATCCTAGATAACGTGACAACACATCATCATACCACTGGTAGATTGTACTAAAACACACTGGGGCTGATGCTGTGGATGCCACGTAATATATGCCTGATATATAGATATCTGACATATATTTATACATCTAGACACTGTGAAGCAATATACAAAACAATCACAAATAAATAGAAAGGAAAAAATAATAATAATATGATCCAACATACCCCACTATCCCCTAGTCCATTGATAATATCCTAGATAACGTGACAACACATCATCATACCACTGGTAGATTGTACTAAAACACACTGGTGCTGATGCTGTGGATGCCACGTAATATATGCCTGATATATAGATATCTGACATATATTTATACATCTAGACACTGAAGCAATATACAAAACAATCACAAATAAATAGAAAGGAAAACATAATAATAATATGATCCAACATATCCCACTATCCCTAGTCCATTGAAAATATCCTAGATAACGTGACAACACATCATCATACCACTGGTAGATTGTACTAAAACACACTGGGGCTGATGCTGTGGATGCCACGTAATATATGCCTGATATATAGATATCTGACATATATTTATACATCTAGACACTGTGAAGCAATATACAAAACAATCACAAATAAATAGAAAGGAAAACATAATAATAACATGATCCAACATATCCCACTATCGCCTAGTCCATTGAAAATATCCTAGATAACGTGACAACACATCATCATACCACTGGTAGATTGTACTAAAACACACTGGTGCTGATGCTGTGGATGCCACGTAATATATGCCTGATATATAGATATCTGACATATATTTATACATCTAGACACTGAAGCAATATACAAAACAATCACAAATAAATAGAATGGAAAACATAATAATAACATGATCCAACGTATCCCACTATCCCCTAGTCCATTGAAAATATCCTAGATAACGTGACAACACATCATCATACCACTGGTAGATTGTACTAAAACACACTGGGGCTGATGCTGTGGATGCCACGTAATATATGCCTGATATATAGATATCTGACATATATTTATACAACTAGACACTGTGAAGCAATATACAAACAATCACAAATAAATAGAAAGGAAAAAATAATAATAATATGATCTAACATATCCCACTATCCCCTAGTCCATTGAAAATATCCTAGATAACGTGACAACACATCATCATACCACTGGTAGATTGTACTAAAACACACTGGTGCTGATGCTGTGGATGCCACGTAATATATGCCTGATATATAGATATCTGACATATATTTATACATCTAGACACTGTGAAGCAATATACAAAACAATCACAAATAAATACAAAGGAAAAAATAATAATAATATGATCCAACATATCCCACTATCCCCTAGTCCATTGATAATATCCTTGATAACGTGACAACACATCATCATACCACTGGTAGATTGTACTAAAACACACTGGTGCTGATGCTGTGGATGCCACGTAATATATGCGTGATATATAGATATCTGACATATATTTATACAACTAGACACTGTGAAGCAAACAATCACAAATAAATAGAAAGGAAAAAATAATAATAATATGATCCAACATATCCCACTATCCCCTAGTCCATTGAAAATATCCTAGATAACGTGACAACACATCATCATACCACTGGTAGATTGTACTAAAACACACTGGTGCTGATGCTGTGGATGCCACGTAATACATGCCTGATATATAGATATCTGACATATATTTATACATCTAGACACTGTGAAGCAATATACAAAACAATCACAAATAAATAGAAAGGAAAAAATAATAATAATATGATCCAACATATCCCACTATCCCCTAGTCCATTGAAAATATCCTAGATAACGTGACAACACATCATCATACCACTGGTAGATTGTACTAAAACACACTGGTGCTGATGCTGTGGATGCCACGTAATATATGCCTGATATATATCAGATATCTGACATAATATTATATTTATACATCTAGACACTGTGAAGCATTATACAAAACAATCACAAATAAATAGAAAGGAAAAAATAATAATAACATGATCCAACATATCCCACTATCCCCTAGTCCATTGATAATATCCTAGATAACGTGACAACACATCATCATACCACTGGTAGATTGTACTAAAACACACTGGTGCTGATGCTGTGGATGCCACGTAATATATGCCTGATATATAGATATCTGACATATATTTATACAACTAGACACTGTGAAGCGATATACAAAACAATCAAAAATAAATAGAAAGGAAAAAATAATAATAATATGATCCAACATACCCCACTATCCCCTAGTCCATTGATAATATCCTTGATAACGTGACAACACATCATCATACCACTAGTAGATTGTACTAAAACACACTGGGGCTGATGCTGTGGATGCCACGTAATATATGCCTGATATATAGATATCTGACATATATTTATACAACTAGACACTGTGAAGCAATATACAAAACAATCACAAATAAATAGAAAGGAAAAAACAATAATAATATGATCCAACATACCCCACTATCCCCTAGTCCATTGATAATATCCTTGATAACGTGACAACACATCATCATACCACTAGTAGATTGTACTAAAACACACTGGGGCTGATGCTGTGGATGCCACGTAATATATGCCTGATATATAGATATCTGACATATATTTATACAACTGGACATTGTGAAGGATAATATAACAAACACAGATAGATAGGAAAGAATTGAAAACTATGACATGGTCCAACTTACCCCACCATCCCGTAGTATACTAATAATATTTGGATAACGTGACAACACATCATCATACCACTGGTAGATTGTACTAAAACACACTGGTGCTGGTGATGTGGATGCCACGTAATATATGCCTGATATATAGATATCTGACATATATTTATACATCCGGACAGAGTGAAGCGATATACAAAACAAGCACAAATAGATAGGAAAGAAGAAAAATATGCGTAATATATGCCTGATATATATTAGATATCTGACATATATTTACCTGGCCTACACAGAATTTCTTGCTTTCGCTGATTCATTATCATATCATCACATGAAACCGCACCATAATACACATATGCCTAACAGGCGGCATAATTTTTTAATCAATTTTAGACTGCACTGCACTGGGGTCCTTACGATGATGAGATTGTGGGGTATTACCTGAACATGAGCTTCATAAAAAACGCTCTTGGGAGGAAATATGAAGCTCTAGGAGAACCTCTACTCTGAGTTAAAAAAAAAAAAAAAAAAAAAAAAAAGTACATCTTAAGGAAAAAAGGTAAATCTTATGTTATGATTTCTACTTGCTTGGCTTAGTCATCTTGTGCTTGTTGTTGTTTCAAGCAGTTGTCCATTGGCACCTTCCCATAGTAGCATAGACTGCATATCATAAAGTTAGGCCTACCTTGTACCTAAAATGTAGTTTTTGCAGTAATATCATGCTAATAATGTATTATCCATAAAATAAATAAATAATGGAAATTTTACCTTATTACCTTACTTAAGTCATATTATTTATAATGACATGGTTGGTAGGTTTTGATCAAATATTTAGGATGACTCACTACTATTCAATGACAAATTTGCAGACCTGTCACCATATTACTGGTTTTCTGAATATGAACAGCAGAAAGTTGATAATCACAACAAGCTGCTTGTGTACCTGCATCAGCTGCAACCACAAGCATTGCTTCAGTGGGTCTCCTTGCACATAATTTTTAAAAAGTTTAGATGACATGAACACTAGCTTATTATGATCTATCTATTATGGAATAAAACGTCATATAAATGTGCTAAATAAAGCCAATTTTCTCTCTATATAATTATATATAGCAATGTTGGACTGGTATCCGCTGATGGAGCAGTCGGTAATTTCAATTCACATAAAATGTATACATGTATATAAATTTGTCATGTTTTGAAACAAACTGTTAAGGGTTGTAGTCAGTAATAATTAGGTGATTGTTCACTAACATTCCAAAAGAAAAAGCCTTTTTGAAGCCTTTGTTAGCGTTTGTAAATTCAGTTACAAATCACTGATTGCTCCCTGGTGCGTTCCCGCCAGGTAAACCCAACGGGATGCTAACAGCACCACTGGACCCGCTCGCTTGCCTGAGCGTCATACGCCCGGCTAGCCCCATACCGACAGTCCCATTGGGTCCACTCGCTATGGGCGCAGGCATCCGCAAAGTTGCACAGGATTGTTTAGAGCTCTATCAATCGTAAATATGATCGGGGACGATCATTTTCAGTCATATCTCGGCCGCTGGGTGGTTTTCAGACAGTTCCTGGCTCCACAGACGCTTTCTGGTGCAAATCTGCATTACAATATTTTGGATTTCCGATTTTCGCGGGCTTTATTGTCATCTCTCTAAGGGCTAGTCCTCGACTAGCAAACACAGAAAAGAGACAATGATCACCACTGGTAGAAGCCAATCTTTGAAATTCAGGAATGGAAGATTTGACTACACCACCAAGAAGAAACAATGGAACTAAAAAAGACGGCCAGGAAACTCAGGAAAATAATGAAAAAAACACTTAAGTGCTGCCCCCCACTAGCAGTGGGTGAGCAACCTGGCAGACCCAGGCCTGCACACAACAGATAGATAGATAGACCACGTCTGTGCCAGTCTATAACATCATATTTATTTACCCTTGGGGCACAGCTACGCAACTCTAAACATGTAGTAATGGGTCTGTTACGTACAATGTTTTCAGCCAAACTTTGACCCACATTGCGAAGCTCCATTAGCTCGCTAGGTGAGGCAAGATCCGAGTCGATAACCATGATTGTCGATTATGCCTATGTCAGATCAATCACGTCAAGTCAGGGACAAGTGTAAATTCTGTCGGTAGTACTCCATCAACCGTTCGTAAAATGTCAACAAATCAGTGTGCTGGCATTAGTTCGAACAAAGTTGAGTAGAACAGTACTGATCACTCACAATTGTGAAAAGTGTCTTATTAATCTCAATTGAAAATAACACAAAAACAATGGCAAAGAAACAACATCTGCTGCTGAATTTTAAAATTGAAATTGAACAACACTACAAATGTTTTTGATTTTTTTTTTTTATATTCGGAAACCAGAGAATAGAAATTTAAGCTAACTCAACAAGCTATAAGGCAGCCAAATAAATAAACCAAATGTGATTATGCTGCACAGAAGCTTCAAAAAGTCGAAAAAAAATTCAATCGGATTTTTAAAAATAAATAAAAAACTGAAAAATTGGGGCAAAATATGGGGCAGGTTTATTTATAGCCAAAAACCAAGTGCTTTATGCACTCAAAATCCCACAACTTGACAGCTAGCTTGCACTGATTTTATCAATCAGCTGATCAGAGCCACTCAGCTAAGTCCAGAAATTTCGAAGCAAACACTCAAAATAAGCTATGTCAGTCAACTCAAAACTAAGTAACGCCAAAAACCAATATAAGGGGTTTAGCTACCAATTCAGCAGCAGATGGAATTGTTTAGATGTAGATATTGGCAAAATTTGAGATGTTTTTGGATACTACACATAATCCACATGTAGCTGCGAGCGATAATTGGTGCACTCTTTCAATTCCTCAAAATAAGAGAATTTATTCAATGACACCTCAAAATAACTATCTGAATACCAAGTATAGATGATGAATCACACAACTTTACACTCATTTAGTGGATATTTCAATTATTCTGAGAGGATGGGGCCTGATAAGATTGTGTTGTCAATCGGCCATCAACATTGCTGCAATGGCTGCCTGAATCACAGCTCCACAAGTCAAGAACAGAATTCGTGAAAAATACAACTATTGACATTCAACCAAACCCATCACTTGCTTCTAAGCAAAAAAAACTTTCAGTGCTACACTACAATCCCATTTCTGACATCATTATTGCAGCGTGCGTGGGTTTGTAGCACTTACCAGTGGAACAGATCTGTCCTGGTCAAGGGCTTGTGGATGCGGACCACTATTGAAAATAGTACGTCACAAAAAACAATTGCGCGTCTTCTGATTGTCTTTACAAGCAGCCAATGAACTGGAAACAGTATTTAGGCTACTGAATAAATAATTTCAGATTGCCTGGACTTGATTAAGACCACAATTTAGCCATTATCTTGAGGTTTGGTGAGGGACTATTTTTTTTAAATCTGGGGAGGGTGTGAGCTGGTTACTCTAGGATTCTTGGCAAAAACAGGGAGGCTTCAGTTTTGGAGGCGCACAGCAAACAATCTAGATGGCTAACAATGTATACCCTGCATGCCTACATGTTTGTAAGAGATGATGCTTTCATGGAAAAATAGGCCTATCTTTTTCAGTAAATTAGGGGAGGAGCAAATCATTGATGTGAACATTACATTAAAAATGTACAGTCAATAATAAATAGTGGTCCGCTCCCTATTAGCAGGGACCCGAAAAGTAGCAAAAGGCCAGCGGAGCATGATGCACCCTGCAAATGGCAATATTTTGATTTTTTTCAAATTTTGAATTGTTTCAATAATTTTGAGCACTTTCAAGCAAGTTTTAGGCAGTAATTTAGTCATTTTCCATTAAAATATGTGGAATGTGGGTAATTCTTCGCCTGGAAACTCCCAATTTCTCGTCAAGGTGATCATTAATTAACTAATTAATTGGGGGGGGGGGAAGAATGTTGTTATGGTAAGGACAGATTCCCATGTTTGTACTCTGCATAAATCAGTTGCATTTTTCTGGTTATCTCCAATTGCCTTGATTTGGAGGCCAATCAACCTTCCTGTCTCGGAAAGCTAAAATGAAGCAAAACGCACCTCCAGAGATGGCTCCTCCGAGCGTATGCAGCAAAGCTTGGAAATGCAGTTAGTGGTTTAATGGTGAAAATTGTTGCTGTGCTTCAATCAGAAATCTGGTGCAGTTTTCAAAAATACGAAAATTTCACAACTTTTGGGGGAAAGGTTTCTTTATTAGCAGGGACCCGAAAAGTGGCAAAAGGGCCAGCGGAGCATGATGGACCCTGCAAATGGCAATATTTTTACTTTTTTCAAATTTTGAATTGTTTTCAATGATTTTGAGCACTTTCAAGCAAGTTTTAGGCAGTAATTTCGTCATTTTCCATTAAAATATGTACGTGGGTAATTTTTCACCTGGAAACTCCCTATTTCTCGTTAAGGTGATCATTAATTAACTAATTTATAAGGGGAAGAATGCCATTTTGGTAAGGACAGATTTCCCTGTTTGTACTCTGCATAAATCAGTTGCATTTTTCTGGTTATCTCCAAAATAAAATTGTTAGGGAAACAAATTAACATTCATTGTGCCAGTTCCTATTTTCTATTGGTATTATTTTAATTGTGCTATTTGTTATGTTGAAGTGTAATTGCATTTTGTTTGCCAATAAGTTCTATTCTATTCTTTTTTTTACAATTGCCTTGATTTGGTGGCCAATCAACCTTCCTGTCTCGGAAAGCTAAAATGAAGCAAAACGCACCTCCGGAGACAGCTCCTCCGAGCGTATCCAGCAAAGCTTGGAAATGGCAGTCAGTGGTTTAATGGTGAAAATTGTTGCTGTGCTTCAATCAGAAATCTGGTGCAGTTTTCAAAAATATGAAAATTTAACAACTTTTGGGGAAAGGTTTCTTTATTAGGATGCGGACCACTATTGATATAAGCGGCTTGCACATAGTAAAATAGTACGTAAGAAAAAAAAGATTGAGCGTCTTCTGGTTGTCTTTACGGGTAGCCAATGAACTGGAAACAGTATTTTGCTACTGAATAAATAAATTCAGATTGCCTGGACTTGATTAAGACCACAATTTAGCCATTATCTTGAGGTTTGGCAAGGGACTATTGTTTTGAAATCTGGGGAGGGTGTACCAATATCCTCACCCAGAGTACCTTTCGACTTTCATTAAGATATGGAGTAGGCCCCTGCCAGAAGGGCAAGAGGCAAGTGTGACAGCCAAAAGGACTAGGGAGGGCAACAGGGGGGGAAATAAAAAACCACAACACACCAAGCGCATCTGTGTTACCATCACAGGCAAAGCACCAGCTAACCCAAGACCAATTTATAGCACATATTAAAAGTTAGAATATAATAAATCACCATATTTGCAATTGTACAATCAAGTGATGACTGATTCTCAATAAAACAGCAGTAAATGAAGCAATTAATCTTGGTAATACTATCTACAGCACACAAAGTGGTATAAAAAGCAAAAGGTATACAATTATGTACAGACAGAATAACCATCGCAATAAATGGAAGCACCAATAATACATTGTATATATACAAGAGAAAATATGCATTTTAATTATGTACAATAGTGACAGCAAAAACATAAATACATAGCCACCACAAATTAGAGGCATAAGAGACAGTCGATTGGTACGAAGTGAGTCACTGGTATTCAGAGACATGGAATATCAAGCAATATAACATAAACATTCCAGACAAAAGGAAAAACTGGATACATTTGCAAGACCATACAAATTACACAACCAATTGAAAAGTGAGATACACAATTCCCAACCATCAACCATATGTAGGTGGAATTACAGATATGACACAAAACAGTCCTTAGAGAAATTGCGAAATATTTAGGCACTGAAATGCAGAGCCGCTGAGTTGGATGGAAGTCGAACCATCAAGCTTTAGATAAGGCTCATCACACATGTGCTAAAATGGCAATACCGTCGCCCTCTCCCAGGCAAATCAGTGGTACCACATTACATGTAACACATCACTTCTCAACATGATTTGCAGAACCAAACCCAATAAATTGCCCCTCCACCTAAAAGTTTCACCGTCACAATATAAATAGGCACTCTCAACACCCCGAATTATATAATTTTGTCACCTTCATAGAAACATCAGAGTCCAGTATAGTAAAAGTCATAAGAAATTGCCAACTGTCTGGAGCACAATACTTGAAGCGGTCCAAGTGTCAAAGAGCATCAAAATGCCCCTGACAAGCCTGCACCGTCATGACAACCATCCCCTGTCAGATCATTGGGGTGAATATTGGAAAACACCAGGACTATGCATGTGCTACCACTGCAAACCACAGCCAGACAACATGCCTGTGGACCAACAGCATTTATGGCTCATCCAGCCTCAAATACCAGACAAAATGGATATCTCATTGTCTCAGATACCAAGTTTGTGTAATTTTGGCTAAAATATCCATCAGCATTCGTTCCAGGGCGAGATCAAGGCATAAGAAATTCCGTCACCCTAGAGACAAAATGGCTGCTGACTACTAACGTGGCCTCAGACGCCACCAAACTTAAACACCAAAATCGGCCTCAGACGCCGTCATCCATAATTATTAAGGGCCTCAGACGCCCAAAGAACATTTGAACGAACAAAATAACATGATCTCCGCCTCAGATGCCAAGTTTTTAACTCGATTATGAAAGATTAAAATTTGCGTTTCACCAGACGCGTCTTCCCGGCTGCATACGAGAAGAGAGTGACATCATTCCAGTCTCGCAGAATCTCGCTGAGGATATGGTAAACGTATATGGCAATGGTGACCGCGCTGCCACCTACCACAAATCCATACTTCCCAAGAACATTTCAGTTTAATAAAAGCCATCTTTAAAAGACCCATCAACTACTCACAAACTGAGTCACAAAGTACTGCGCATCTCAGATTTATCCAAGAACAGAAATTTTGATGACATTCACACACCTTTGCGTCATGATGTTTTAATAATACATACTTCCCAAGAACATTTCAGTTTAATAAAAGCCATCTTTAAAAAGACCCATCAACTACTCACGAGTCACGAAGTACTGGGCATCTCAGATCTGCGCTCAGATTTATCCTAAAACACAAGCTTTGATGACATTCACACACCTTTGCGACATGATGTTTTAATAATACATACTTCCCAAGAACATTTCAGTTTAATAAAAGCCATCTTTAAAAAGACCCATCAACTACTCACAAGTCACGAAGTACTGGGCATCTCAGATCCGTGCTCAGATTTATCCTAAAACACAAGCTTTGATGACATTCACACACCTTTGCGACATGTTTTAATAATACAAACTTCCCAAGAACATTTCAGTTTAATAAAAGCCATCTTTAAAAAGACCCATCAACTACTCACGAGTCACGAAGTACTGGGCATCTCAGATCCGTGCTCAGATTTATCCTAAAACACAAGCTTTGATGACATTCACACACCTTTGCGACATGTTTTAATAATACATACTTCCCAAGAACGTTTCAGTTTAATAAAAGCCATCTTTAAAAAGACCCATCAACTACTCACGAGTCACGAAGTACTGGGCATCTCAGATCCGTGCTCAGATTTATCCTAAAACACAAGCTTTGATGACATTCACACACCTTTGCGACATGAGGTTTTAATAATAAACTGAGCCAAATTAAAAACGCAAAACAATTCCCAGGGCTTTACTTTCTGTATTTGCTTCAGATGGGCTATTTATTGTATGCGTGAGTGTAATCAGGTATCAAAGGACAGTTACAAAAATAATTCAAGTGTGACCATTATTTGCACGTTTGTGGCCAAGTTTATCACATTGGGGATGGCTAGTGTACTGGGGCATCCCACAGAGCAAATCTAGTGATTTCATGAGAAAGCTTAAAGAAAATGATGAAGAAGGTCCTACAATTCACTTCAGTTGTAATCACTTAACAGGCTAAAATTATGTTTTTTAGAAATCACGTCTGAGTTTCTCACACACAATGATATTCCAGTGAAACAATGCAGCTGTGGAAACATGTCCTAAAACAGCCTGAGAGTGGTAAAAGGCTTAGGGTCCATCAAAAAGACCTTACACACCCTGTATAGCAGCCATAGGACAAGCAGCAGTACCAAGTGTGCCCTCCTCATGACTTTTTTTGCGGAGGCAGATGTCAGGTTGTGGGAATAGCACAAGGAGGGCACACCGGCACACACAATGCCGATTTTTACCTGTGAGGCTGTTATAGAGTTAGTGTTATTAGGTCTTTCTGATAGACCATAAGACTTTTTGATGCCACAGCTATTGTCAGTTGGGACTTGTTTCCATTGCTGCATTGGAATATTATTGTGTGTGACAAACTCTGGTCTTGACTTCCTGAAAACCTAAATTTTTAACAAGTAAGATGGAACTTATTGAAGTGAATTGTGTGGCCTATTTCATCATTTTCTTCAAGCTTTCTCATGAAATCTTTAGATTTGTCCTATGGGGTGCCTAATACCCCCATCCAGAGGCCATACCCCAATGTGACAAACCTGACAACAGACACAGAAGAAATGATCACGATTGAGTGGTTTTAAGCATCTAGGTTCTTTGACATCTGATTATACATATACATAAAGTCAAAAGCCCATCTGAAAGTCATACACAAAAATACAGCCCTAGAAATAGTTTTGCATTTTTAATTTGGTTCAGTTTATATACTTCCCAAGAACATTTCAGTTTAATAAAATCAATCATTACAAAGACCCATCAACTACTCACAAGTCAAGAAGGACTGGGCATCTCAGATCTGTACTCAGTTTAATCCTAAACCACAAGCTTTGATGACATTCACACACCTTTGCGACATGTTTTAATAATACAAACTTCCCAAGAACATTCCAGTTTAATTAAAGCCATCTTTAAAAAGACCCATCAACTATTCACGAGTCATGAAGTACTGGGCATCTCAGATCCGTGCTCAGATTTATGCTACAACACAAGCTTTGATGACATTCACACACCTTTGGGACATGATGTTTGAATAATACAATGTGTCATACTCCCAAGAACATTTCAGTTTAATAAAAGCCATCTTTAAAAAGACCCATCAACTACTCACGAGTCACGAAGTACTGGGCATCTCAGATCTGCGCTCAGATTTATCCTAAAACACAAGCTTTGATGACATTCACACACCTTTGCAACATGTTTTAATGATCCATACTCCCCAAGAACATTTCAGTTTAACAAAAGCCATCTTCAAAAAGACCCATCAACTACTCACGAGTCACGAAGTACTGGGCATCTCAGATCTGTGCTCAGATTTATCCTAAAACACAAGCTTTGATGACATTCACACACCTTTGCAACATGTTTTAATGATCCATACTCCCCAAGAACATTTCAGTTTAACAAAAGCCATCTTTAAAAAGATCCATCAACTACTCACAAATCACAAAGTACTGTGCATCTCAGATTGATCCTAAAACAGACACTTTGATGAAATTCACACACCTTTGCGACATGATGTTTTAATAATACATACTTGCCAAGTACATTTCAGTTTAATAAAAGCCATCTTTAAAAGACCCATCAACTACTCACAAACTGAGTCACAAGTCAAAGTACTGCGCATCTCAGATTTATCCAAGAACAGAAATTTTGATGACATTCACACACCGTTGCAGCAATGCTGCATGATGATTTAATAATCCAAAATAATTTCACAGTTAAACACAATCTTTCTTGTAACAATGCAATCATCACCCAATATATACTGGCTATCCATTTCTCACCAATGCATTTTGCAGAAAAATCCCGCATCTAAAACTTAAGAGGAATGTGATGTGATGTTTAATGATCAGAAGTTCAGAACACCCAAAAGCATTTTACAGTTAAATTTCATCTTTATTGTAGTTCGCAACAATGCAATTACTGCATTGTGTAAATTAAGTCACAAATCAGAGTGCTTGATTTCTGTCACACAATCATAAATAGTGAATCATCTGCTTTAATATATTTGCAAAGCAATCGGCGATTCGGCATAGATAATTATATATTCTTAATTTTAATTCAGAGCTTCACAGGTTTCGATTTTTTAGTTATAATGTGCAACAACTTCATTTAATTTAATAATAAAATATTTAAAAAAAAGAATACCCTTTAAATCATCACTTCAGTGAATTAATAATATAATTTCTAATTGATGGCTTTATAGTAACAGGTGTAGATCTTGTAGTTAATGTGCAACAACTTCAAATATTTATTTAAAAAGAAGGCTTTTTAAATCATTGCATCATTGAAATAATAAGTAATACCATTTAAAAGTGATAAATACTGTAAAATCAGATCATTTGGTCAGATAAATCGATAACTTGCAATGAAACGGTGGCCAAAAAGGGGGCCAAACACCACAATTTGATTTCATTAAAGGAGTGATTCTTCTACAGCTTCTGAGGCACCTCATAATTTACTTAGCAAGATAAAGGCAATACGGTTCATGACGGTTTTAAAATGGTTAAGGTAGAAAGAAATCTCACAACACAGAAATACAAGAAAAATGCAAACGCACACATATATACACAAATCTCTACATTTTTCAGGGCCGTAGCCTGGTCTGAATCCTAGGGGGAGGCAGAGTCTGATCCAGAGGCATGTGTACCCAAGAAAACCGCAGAAATTTGAAATTTTTGTATGTTAAAACAAATTTCTGCCAAATTCTAGGGGGGGCAGCTGCCCCCCTACCCCAATGCAGGCTACGGCCCTGTTTGTACCATCAATTGATATCATGTACAGCCAGCATCCACACCAATAGAGATACAATGGACAAACACTAATAATTTAATGCAAAATCCTAACATGAACAAATTTACTGGCAAATTAAATTGGCAGTTGCCTAATGGAGAGAACACGAAACTCTGGGAATATAAAGAAGTAATTAGTACCGTAGAACGGGGGTAAAGTTGGAAAGCCGGGGAAAGTTGGCCACCTATTAATGGCAGAAAAACCAACTTTTTTCACTGACTTATGATTCTTTGGGAAATTTGCCACCTGTGTCAGTGAGGATAGTTGGCATTTCTGCCATTAAGTGGGTTAAAATAGGCCGCCGGCATTTCTGCCATTAAGTGGGTTAAAACAGGCGGCCAACTTTCCCCAGCTTGCCAACTTTACCCCATTCTATGGTAAGATTACATCAAGTACATAATACGAAAATAGCACCAATTAAAATGAATAGAAAACACATCCGACAGTTTGAAACAAAGTATTCACAATAAACCATAATTAGTATAAAAATAAAAGTGTTTTAAGATGGATACAAAGATACAAAAATATATGGCAAATTATGGCTTTAAATAGATGCACAGCATAATTTTAAGTATCTCTAAAATCAACTGTTAAGCTAATATCAGAGCAGTATATTTTAAGTATATGCGGTTGTCCCTGCGTTATACGACCACTGGTTATAAGACCAAACTGTCTTATGCGACCACCTTCCAGTCTTTCCTACTGCACTAAGTGGTATTTGTTATAGTACGCATTGTGCTTTCAGGGTGCTCAACAAACATAGCATGAAATGTTACAGGAATGTAGGAACTTTATTACAGTAAAATATTACAGGAATATAGGGATTTTTCACAGTAAAATAAGAGCAGGATTTACCTACTTTAATAGAACAAAATAGGAATTATTCAGCAGCTAACCATCAGCAAATTGGAGAATCGCTTGTATAGTAATTACATCAAAAACTTCTTGTTACGGACAAAAAAATGCCTTAAACTTCATAGTTCATACACAAGAAGAAAAACATGCCTAATACTTCGTATCGCAGACAAAAATTTGCATATACATGGGAAATATCTTGAAAACTTAAAAAATGTTGGAATTTTTAGGAGTATGTCCAAAATTAGGAAATAATAGGCTGCCAAAAAATATATAGAAAATATATACATAGGAAGCGTTGGCACCCTGCGCTTTGCAGTGAAACCATAATGTCCAATTCCTCAAGAATGACCACTTTATTACTGCCTAATAACAAATGGTAAGGAACCACACTAAGTGAATTAACACTTCATATTAGTAACAAATTCAAAGATTTGGTTCAAAGAATCTGGATGTTTGATTTGGATCATGTATAAATTAATTCCCAATGTCACAGCTTATACATCATTATACAACAACAAAAAAAACGTGCCAACAACATGGCGAACATTTCATGCCACAATCTATTGAAGGATAGAGTCTTGCTGTTACTCAGAAGAGGTTCACCAAGCACAGGCCGGATGCAACACAAGGAAGAAGAAGAAGTAAATTGCACACTCAATCTGACGCTTGGTAACCAATCATTGCCTTATAAAAGAATATACCATTACATGATTTGAAAGATTAAATGCTATGATGTACACAAAATTTGTAGCAATATCTGATGAATTTGAAAATACAATACAATGTCAATTCAAAACATAAATTATCATAATTATTTCACACTTGCGTGAGATCAGTTTAAAGCTGCTATCAGTATGGGCTGCAGGGCTTGCACGAAACTCAATATGACTCTGAATTTAATAATAATTCAATAAATGCATAACTGATTGATGAAAATATTATGTTCAATCGGAGAAGACAAGAGAGGAAATATCAAGAACTATCTACAATATATATGTCAAAAGGGCAAAATGATGTATCAAATGAGATATGATGTTCAAATTCAGCCAGGTGTCCAGAGACCAAATTGTGTAAATTTCCATCTGTATGTTACAACAAGAATTTTTAGAATGTTACTGTATTCCTTATTTGTCACTTCAAAACAGAGAAAAATCATAGCAGACCCCGTAAAAATGGATGAGTTGACAGGTTTGAAGAATTTACATCTATGTGTGCAGACAAAAAATAGACAATGAGGCAAAAACCTTAATATTACTTCCAGAGAGAAAATGCATTGAGCCATCCACATCCAAAAGAATGTAGAAGTATAGCACCATCAATTTTGTTCCGAAGCTGTATGAAGGTAAAGACAGTATATAATAGGCCTCAATAACGGACTTGATAAATACAAGAGTACTAGTAGGCCTACTTGTACATCACAATCTAAAGACAATGCCTTTACATCATAATCTAAAGACAACGCAATTAAAGTGCAACTGAGATCAAATTCTTTTAATCAATTTTACAATTGGAAACATTTCAACAAATTTCTATCAAAGATCATAAGCCCACCCTCTTGATATTACCCTTAATATCATAATCTCAAGTGACCTCATATTAGAAGTACAACAAAGAGGAAAGTAACCGCAGAAATTATTCAAATTCTGAGAGTCACAAACAGCAATATTTTGCACTTAAAACTGTGTTTTCATACATTTCAAAGGTAAAGCATCTTGATCATACATATGATATTTGTTACTTTTCAACAAGATTTTCAAGTATCTTTTTGTAAAGCTGAATCCATTCATCTTTGAGTTATATGATTGACCTGTTAATTATATTCATTTGTTATTTACATTGAGTGATATAAGTTAATCTATTGATCTGAGTGATATAAGTTAATATATTGATCTGAGTGATATAAGTTAATCTATTGATCTGGCTTTAATCTGTTAGTGACACAGCTATATCTGGACAATGACATTACCATCACGTCATACATATATTTTTACAGTTGTAATATGATACAATGTAGCCATATCAATTTATCTATTAGTAGTATTTATTAAGTATTTACTGATCCTTTAGTCTTTCTTTCAACTTCTCTAGTTCCAACATCATCATCTTCAACTTTGTCCGATAGCCCTCCTCTTCTTTCTCAATGCAAATGGCGTGGTAATTCTGAAAAACAAAATAACCATTGCCGAGATTAATGGGTCTGGCAAATGCAATATAATAATACACTCTGAGCTATCATCATCTCTTCTTTCGTGAAATTAGAAATTACCTAATTTTATACTAGGGCTTCGGAGTCAAATAGTAAGTTAACTGACTCCGACTCCAGACTCCTTTGGCTTTCTGAAAAGGGGTCTCCTGAATTACGACTCCCGACTCCATTTATCAGCATTATTACACACATATATTACATTGTTAACACAGGGGAAAAGTAATTCTGCAAAGTTTCCATTGAATTTTTGTACATGAATACTTTTTCAGGAAGTTCTGTGTAAAATTTGGAATATATTTTGCATTGTTATAACTGTTTTTGTAAATTATATTAATTAGCATATATTACCTGTGGAGACATGGGAGAGGAGGTTGGAATATATATATCACTTCAATTTTTGTGGCTGTAATTACACATACCAAACCCAGCTGAGGACCTTGTGGGCAGTGTAGGCTAGTTGTTTGCAAGTTTTCCAAACTGAGCAATAGGTAGTTTGGCTACTCCAGAGTAGCGTGAGGGGTCCATGAATTAACAGTATGATTATTTTAGGAGTCAGGAGTCATCAAATTAATTTACGACTCCACCTGAAAATCAAAGTTAAGACTCCGACTCCACCCAAAAACCTCAAACTCCCCGACTCTGACTCCAAAGTCCTGTCTTATAGAGACATTAATAGCATGTCTTCAGTCAATTATAATATTGATACAACTTTCATAAATGTCAAAATCGTTAAGTATTTATCATGAGATTCTTCTTGAACCTTCAGATAGTTTGCAAGCTGATTTTATCAGAAACACAGGGTGCCCACTGAACATCGCACAAAATATTATAGGAATATAGGAACTTTTTACTGTAAAATATAGGAAAATATAGGAGGTTTTCGCCTGTTTTAATAGGACAATTATAGGAAATATTCGACAGAAAAACCATCGGAAAGTCACATGATCGCTTCCACCACGAGTCGAAAACTTCATGTCGTGGCAAAAACGAGTCAAAAATTCATAATATCTTGGGGAAAAGACGCCTAAACTTTGTATCGCCAGCAAAAAACGTGTGTAAACGCACGAAATATCTTGAAATCTTGAAAAATATATTAATTTATAGGAATTTTTCTAAAATATAGGAAATTATAAGAGGCCCAAAAAAATATAGAAATTATAGGAAATATAGGACGAGTGAGCACCCTGGGAACAGCAGTCAACATCACCAGTAAACAAAATTTTGGCGATTGGCTTCACACTATTCATGCGCATGATTTGTTTAATACTTTCCAGAAAATACACTTACTGGCATAGTCACATGAAGGATATCACAACCTTTTCGGACGTAGATTTTGCCGTTGGTTTTGTAGAACGTCTTCTGGCTAACTTTGACCTTCAGTTCTGTAATAGCAAAGGACATCATTATGATTATGAAAATGACAGAAAAAGATGCGTAGATTATTGGGGCATTACATTCTGTATTTATGCAGTTGGTACTGGTAAGCTAATTATGGAAGAGAAAAAAATCTCAAAATATATTTATTAATCCTAAGTATATTTCTACAGAACTGCCTGTTAAAAGTATTCTACAAATTCAGAAACTGTTAATCCTGCCACTAGGCAGTCTTTGCATAAATTGTTTGCGCTGCCCTCTGGAGTTCATGTTGACTGGAACGTTCCATTCTATGACATCACAACGTTTGCTTGAGCGAATAAAGTTCTCAAATTATGACACTACCTACCAGCAATGTGAGCGATCTTCTGTTCCTTCCTCATGACAGGATGGAAGATGACGTGATACTGATTATGCAATAACGGCGGCGAAACTCTGTCGCACATAAGATGGTCCACTCCGATCCTCATTCCTTCCCGATCATCTCGGTCGCATGGCACTCCTTGGACGTAACCTTCGGCGGTGACACCAATGTAGACACTGCCCTCCCTCCCTGAAAAACAAAGACAAAAATTAAAGGATAGATGGATGATTAGCGTTTAACATCCAGTAGGGAAGGCTAATTGGGACAGCAGGAGGACACAGCAATGAGGCGAAGGATGACTGAAACTGCCGTCCAAAACAGGCCCAGGTGACCTGGCAAGATTCGAACCTGAGTCTTTAAGTTTTAGCCTTTCAGAAATTTTTGGACAGCCCTTAAAACATTCATTGAACGGCCGTAGAGGGTGGCAATGGGTTCAAGATGGACATTTGAATAATTTCAGTGTTTGTTAAAAGAAAATCAGACAAGATGTGCCAAAGTTACAATCAAGATGTCAAGAAATAAACAACATGTTTAAAATTTTTAGTTATATTTTACTGTGACAATGTCCGGCCATCTTGTGTGAATCAGTGGAGAACATTTATAACAATTGATGGATGTTGAGTCGCCCATCAAGCACCTGGTCCAATATAACTTTTCTTTGTCCAATATCTCTATGCAGCTATGATGGACTCCTCACTATCCATTTGTAGGTCTATAATATCTGCCTATCAAACTCACAATAGAGAAATACAATACTCACAGGTATTGATGAGACTAACAATCACAACGGCCAAACTCTCGTCTTTGACATAACACAACTTCTTGTGAATGAAGAATTCATGTTTCTCGTCCGCCTTGAATGGAAATTTTTCTCCTGAAATTGCAAAAAGAATTCAGACTGAGTTTATTTCCCAATACTCATAAAGTGTCACACCAAAGATGGATGGATGGATGCTTGGGGCTTTACATCTTGTATTTATACACTTGGACAGGAGGACAGCTAGACAGCTAGACAGACAGACAGACACAACAATGAGACAAAGGATGATTGAAACAGCCGTCCAACATAGGCCCAGGTGACCTCGCAAGAGCTGGATTCGAACCTGGACCCAGTGATTGGCAGCCCAGCACGCTACCACCAGACCAACCCTCTCCCCTCAAACCAAAGCAAGAGAGGGTGTAAGGTACCTCTGAAATATGAAGTTACACATCTGGAAATTTTCAAAATAATAAACTGATAATTGTTCATTACCATGTTCATACGTTGTGGTATCAGGATCTCGAGATTCTATCACAGTTTGGCTTTCAGTGGGCGTAGACGCTGAAATGACAAGAAATAAGCAGGGCTCAGAATCTATTCAATTTTTGCGTTAGCAATTGCTGCATCAAAGACGCTGCACGCTGTAGTCTGTAGAGCCTTTAATATATCATGCAGCATCTTTTAACTTGCATCAATACGACAATAGTTTGGAAATTTAATTCAATTTACTACATTTTGATGTACGTTTCAGGTCTGTACATGACAATCTTAACAAATACGTGAAAGGTTGGTGCAGGCATATTTTACTTGTCATGTTTCCTGAATTTTTCTCCATAAATTGACTGTCAAAAATATTTCTAGTATTCAACAAGTTTTCCAAAGGTCAATGCAAAGTACTTTCCATTTATAGATATTTTACAATGATAGAAGTCACCCCAAAATAAGGGGTTAAAGATTTATTATTTCACTCAATACAAGAAAAGGGTGACGGAACTGACGATGGGCCAGACCTATGTTTACAAACCTATCACTCAAGTTGCATCACAGGATTTAATTTCGACTGAAATGAACAAAGGCCTACCTGTTTTTTGTTTCTGTACAATGGAATGTGTCAAGTCTTCTTCTTCTTCCTCACTTGAATCGCCCTGAAAATTTTATAATTTACAGTATACTGTCGATGTCATTGAACTATATTTCATATCACTGTAATTGCAACATTTTTGCCTTTTTTAAACACTTTTAGGCCTAGAAATATCAGGTGATGAGAATGGTGAT
Source organism: Platynereis dumerilii (assembly GCA_026936325.1). Taxonomy (NCBI): domain Eukaryota; kingdom Metazoa; phylum Annelida; class Polychaeta; order Phyllodocida; family Nereididae; genus Platynereis; species Platynereis dumerilii. The sequence goes on from JAPTHN010000067.1 coordinate 1,464,396, forward strand.
GCAGTGAGTTGCCGTGATATCATAGAGCTGTTCAGTGTCATTCTGGTCAGGTCACGAAATCATGCACCGGCATCTGGGTGCCCGCCTGCTCTGCTAAAGGTCTTTGCCTGCACAGAGTTGAACCCCGGGTGAGGAATCCAAAGTTATCTGTAGACCTTCATGAGCGAAATCCCAACTGTATGACATTCAGATAAGACATTAAAATGGCTGCCCCTTGTATCAGTGACTGTGCTGGGCAAGTAAAATATCCCTCACATGGACTAAATGCGTAACATGTTGAGGACTCTCGATCTCAGTCATCTCATTAATCTACCCTGGTAATTGCCCAGAACTGGGTTTAGAGGGTTGCACTTGCCATATCTATCAACCTATCTATGTGATATTGCGAATCCAAAGAAATTTATCAGAATTAATTTCTTACCATGTTCAAGGCCTCCATTGACAACCGACCAGTGGTGCCCTCTTCCGCAAATCTCCCTTCTGACCTTGGTCTGCTGTGTGACCTTGACCTTTCAAACGACCCTCGGCCTCGGTATGACCTATTTTCAAACCTTTCGCCGGAATCTGAGCGGGATCTTCGATAAGACGGCCTAGCAGAAAAAGTAGATCATTAGATATAACACAATTGTTTATTAGAGCATCATATACGAAATTTAGTAGATACTATACAATTGTGGACTTTAGTTTTGGTCAATATCAGGTTTTGACCGAGTGATATTCACCTCAGCCGATCATAACAGTGTTTGTAAACTGGTCATAGGTATATATCTCCATTATACTTACAAAGTACAAAGTAGTACAAACGGATGATTGGGACTTTACTTCCTTTATTTACTGCATTTGCGCGTCAGGTAGGCTTATCACGAAAAGATGAGGTCATAACATATGCAAACAAAGACGCGAAAAATAATTCTACTTCTGTACAATAAACCCAATCAATCAGTGATCGCAAGCTTGGAGTGCTCCCTTATTAAAAGCTCATTTTGTATCTTGTTTAAAATTATAGGGCATAGTTTGAAAAATATTTTTTACAAATTACATACAAATTACATACAGTCTCATGGTAGGCCAGACATAATTGATCTTTAGCTCTTCGAATCTTCAAGAGGCACTATGTGTAAGCTCTTTTTTTTAGCATAGGCAGAAAATCTGTTGGGTCGGTCAATCTGAGAAGCTAAAAATTAAATATGTCTGGCCTTATTACCTTGGCATTTCTTCTACTGGGAAGGGTTTTGCATTTGCTGCTTCAGACAGATTGATACTTCCGATGAACACATGCATCACTCTCGCAGCGTGAGTCTTGAACTGGGGGTCCTCGCAGAGTTGTATCAGGCAAGGGAGACCTGAAAGAACACATTTTAAAATGTTATACAACGTAATTGTAAAAATAATTGGGTAGCAACAGAATAGGTTTGGATATTGTCTCTTTGACAAGTTAGAGGGGAGGAGAGATGGATGGATGGATGATTGGGACTTTACATCCTGTATTTACGCACTTGGGGAGGCTGATTAGGACAGGAGGAGGACACAACAATGAGGCGAAGGAGAGGAGGAGGGAAGAAGAGAGGGGAAGAAGAGAGGGACCAAGGTAGGGAACAAGGGAGGGAACAAGGGAGGGAACAAAGGAGGGAACAAGGGAGCTGAGATAGAAACTAGGAGAGAGGTGAAAAACACATCAACAGAGAGAGGAGAGAGGAGAGAAAGAGGGGAGAGGGAGGAGAGAGACAAGAGCAAGGAGAGAGGGAGGAGAGAGGAAGGAGAAATGGAGGAGAGAGGGAGGAGAGCGGGAGGACAGAGGGAGGACAGAGGGAGAGGAAGGGAGGAAAGATGGAGGAGAGGGGGAGGAGAGGGGGAGAGGAGAAGGGGAGAGGAGAAGGGGAGACAGAGGGAAGAATGAGGAAAAGGGAGGAGAGAAGAAAAAGAGAGGAAGAAAAGGAGGAGGGAGAGAGTGAGGAGTGAGGGAGGTGATTTGAAGGAGACAGGCAGGGGGGGGGGGGGGGGGTGAGATATGAAGGAGACAAGGGGGAGAGGGTTGAGATTTGAATGAGATATGATTACGAAGGAGAGAGGGAGGAAAGTCCCCATTTGTGACACAGAGAGAATGGGGAGAGGGAAGAAAAAGATCTCGACAGAGAAAGAGGAGAAAGAGAGAGGGAGGAGAAAGGGAGCAGAGAGACCGACAGAAAGACATTTCAACACCTCATCTGGAGTACATTCAGCTCAACACAGTTGGGATGTTGGTCATTAAGCTCTAACCATAAATTGCGCCCCCATTGAGAGCGTGATGTGCCCAGTATAAACCACTCACCTTTAGTTTCTTCTGCAAAGATGGCTTTGTTTGCGCTGCATTGATACAGCAAGTTTGCCATCGTTTGAAGCAGGAATCTCAGAAGGTCATTTTCTGGCAAAGACCGGTCCTTATTTGTCAAATCGATCATAACACCTGCAATGGATTTCAAACATTATTGAAACTACAATCTTCATTATAAGACCCCTACATGGATATATGGATGACTGGGGCTTCATGTCCTATATGTATGTACTTGGTACCGTTGGTAGGCTGATTAGGATAGGAGGAGGACACGGAAATGAGGCAAATGATTATTGAAGCAGCCATTCAACATGGGCCCAGGTGATCCGGCAAGAGCTGGATCGAACCCAGGACCCAACAATTGGCAGCCTCACGCTGAGCTTACCCTCCCCCATGAGAACCCCTAAAATAACACTGACTTAAGCTATGCTTTCCTCCTGCTCCAGGACGTATTTTTAGTAAATCCCTCCTCCCCGAGCAAGGACAGCCAGCACTCCCACGAGAGACCACCTCCTGACCACAGAAGGGGGTTATACAGGAGGTCTTATAACACAGTGAGGCCAGACATAATTGATCTATAGCTTCTCGGATCTTCTCGAGGCACTTTTTATAGGGTCGGTCGGTAGAACCAAAAAAAAGGTGGAATCTCAATTTTTTATAATGTCAATTTGATAAAAATTCTGGTTATGCTCAATTTTTTGTTTCCTAAGGCAGAAAATCTGTTGGGTCGGTCGATCCGAGAAGCTAAAAATTAAAGAGGTATGGCCTGATCTGTTTTGACTTTTAACGCCCGAAGGAAATGAATACACAATGCCCTTTAATAGCCACACAATAAAAATTTTAAAAACACAAATTACGACTCATTTTACCTTCGTGAAAGCTGACGATATATCGTTTTTCAAACATTACAATGAATCTATATCTTGATGATCAAACAATTGAGTCCCGGATAATGTCAGTTTTTTTTACACTTACCTACTAACTCCGAAATTATCCCAGCTTGGCCCATATCGATCCTCACTCCAAGAGAAGTGGCGAGATTCGCGAGTACGAGGGCAGACTTAGATCGCACATCCATCAGTGGCATTTGGACAAGTCTCGTCAATTGTCTAAATAAAGGCCTGTCATGGAAATGCATCCCTGTAAACAAATCATAAAGGATCATGGAGAATTTAGAAATATATCACTTTCTGAGGAACTTTTCGAGACCGAAACTCAGTTTAGTTTTGACATGTAAACAATACTTTCAGCTGGATCTTTTTTCTAAGTTCTGAAGTTTTCAATCTAATAGTAACACAATGTAGCAAGTTAATGAAGTCAAGACATCAAATAATCTCTCGATCTTACTAACCTCACAGGAAAATATTAAACATTATTACAATCTAGTTCCAATCAAATATTCTGCTTCACAAGTGAAAATTGCCAGGAGATACATTGTATTATCCAGACATATCAAACAATACTGGCCAGACATAATGGTCTTTAGCTTCTCAGAATTTCTCGAGGCACTTTTTCCAGGGTCAGTTGGCGGGACGAAAAAACAGGTGAAACATAACTTTTTTATAATGTTAATTTAATAAAAATAGTGGCTAAACTCTTTTTCTAGGCCAAAAAAAATCAGTTGGGTCGGTCATTCCAAGAAGCTAAAAATTAAATATGTCTGGCCTTATTGGCAATATTTACCTAAGAGAGAACTGTTGCTGGTTAGCTTGACTAGACAACTCAGAGCTCTTCCGAGCAAATCAGGAGAAGCCGGGGGAGGGTGAGAACCTGTAAATAAAAATATTTATCATTAAGATTTACGAATGATTGGGGCCCTACGTCCTGTATCCATGCACTTGGTAGCGAATTAGGACAGAAAGAGGACACGGCAATGAGCTGAAGGATGATTGAGACTGCTGTCCAACATAGGTCCAGGGTTCCAGGCAACTAGTCGGGAGCTGGATGGATGGATGATTGGGGCTTTACTTCCTGTATTTATGCACTCGGTAGGCTAATTAGGACAGGAGGACGACACGGCAAAGTGGCGAAAGATGATTGAAACAGCCGTCCAACATAGGCCAAAGTGACCAGGTGAGAGCTGGATTCGAATCCTGGACCTAGCGATTGGCAGTCCAGCATGCTACCACTAGACCAACCCTCCCCCCACTAGTCAGGGAGCTGGAATCAAACCTGGGACCAAGCATTCAGCGGTCCAGAAGCCTACCAACTGAGCCTACTGTAACTCACAGTAGATGCAAACAATTGAATAGATGAAGGATAATTGGGGATTTACATCCTGTATTTATGTACTTGGTAGGCTAATTAGAACAAGAGGAGGATACAGCAATTTGGCAAAGCATGATTGACACAGCCGTTCAATATCATAGGACATAGGCCCAGATGACCGGGCAAGAGCTGGATTCGAACCCAGGACCCTAATAAATGACGGGATTAAATAAATGGAGGGATCAACAAATAAATAATTATACTCATGAAAATGGAAATAACGGAGGCCAGATTTTATTGATTTACATTACCTTTCAGATAACACAGCTTGGCTTGAGGAGGATATATCTTGAGATTCATATCTGGCGTAATCAGAAAACACTCCTTCCATTCCGAAGTGGAAATGATGCCAAAATCCAAGGAAAATAATCGCGCACGACCTTCCTTGACCTTAATAACCTGAAAGTAAGCAAGAGAACTTTATTTATAATATAATGCAACACAGATGAAATTATTTTATTGAAGGGCACACTAACAAAGGTACAAACTAGAATGGTTGATTAGGACAGTGAAGTCATCAATTGGTTGAGCACAGTAAATTTTTGTTAAATTTTCAAATATCTGACTTTTCTATTGACAATATACACTCCAGGACCTAAGCAGAATTTGATTAATTTCAAAAGGCTTTGATTTTATTGATAATACACAACCACAAAGCTTTATCCCGCAGCATTTTGTATTTTTTAAGCTCCAATTATAACGACTTTTATAGACAGAAAATTTGATAATTTTATTTTACGAGCCAACTACTTGAAGATGTACTGCGCCAGAATACTATACCAGGCCAAGAGTGATCATGCCAAGGGCTTATGGATATCCTAGCTCCAAAATTAAAGCACATTCAACCAACCTGAGCTCTGTGCATGCCTATCTCAGCAGAGGGCGCCGCAACAAACATGCCCACTTTTGGGGCTCCTGTCACCATCTGTCGTGATCTTTCCGGCCAGTTTGTCAAAATTTCTCGGATTTCGTCAGTTTCTGTTTTTTCTCCCTCGTACAGATGAGCCCAGAAGTACTTCCCGTTAATCGGACACGTCACTGAAATTCAAGGAAAAGTATAAATGAATGATAAGGCCAGACATAATTGATCTTTAGCTTCTCGAATCTTCTCGAGGCACTTTTTCTAGGGTCGATGGTAGGGCGAAAAAGAAAGCTGTTATCTCAATTCTATAGCTAAGAATCAAATCTGTTTTGCCTAAAGCGGAGATGCCGATGTTCTATATTTTGATACTGACAAGAAGAAGCAATGCTGGTCTATTCCATAATTAATTTACACATGTACTTTCTACTCTCTAGTCAGTATTTTGTGTCAGAAAACAAACTTGCCAACTTCAGAGTGAACCACAGCTATCCAGGCCAGGAAAATTTCCTGATTCTAAAGGGAAACCCCGATCAAAATAACAACAAGTTAACTCACCGGTTACATCCTTCCATACGTCTTCCTCTGCTGCACTTTCTGTTTCATTTGATGGCGGACTTGTTACAGCAGCATCACCATCATTATCAACCCCATCATCGCCAGCTTCGTTTACAGGTTTTTGAGATTCCATAACTTGCGGCCATACCACTCCATTGTCTTGTAGTTCTAATAATATGTCCCAATCCTTCTCCGGGTCGGTCGTATCGTACAGACTGACTTCGTACAATTTCTTTGGTAAAACGATATATTGCAAGTTACTAACACGGAAATAGGAATGGCAAACACTTTTGTCCGTGAAGTTGACTTCCTTGATCAAGCCGATGAGATCTTTGTCAGTCGTACTGGAAGAAGAACAAGAAAAGAAGTCAGTATTGATGGATGAATGATTGGGGCTTTACGTCCTGTATTTATGCACTTGGTAGGCTAATTAGGAAGGGAGGAGGACACGGCAATGAGACGAAGGTTGATTGAATCAGCCGTCCAACACACGCCCAGGTGGTGACCCGGCTAGAGCTGGATTCGAACCCTGGACCCAGCGATTGGTAGTCTAGCACGCTACCACTAGACCAACCCTCCCCCGGGAAGAAGAACAAGAAAAGAAGTCTGTAAGAGACTAAGAAAAATAACCTCAATAAATATTTATAGGAACTCAGTATAATACACTGACTATGCTTCAGCCATTGCTTTCAAGTTTAAGGCAAGGTGTGGTAGATTACAGCTGGAGTTTCTGTAACTGTAAATATTTAATCGAATGGGTAAATAAGTCAATCAAAAGGTATCGAACAGTTTTCTTTTTTTAAATTTATGAATTGAGTCCAAGTGTCCATAACTTAACTTCTAGTTCTAGTGAGCACTTTTTTAAACTCTCAATGAAAGTCCAACTAAATAATCACAACTATATGGAAGCTTTCGATTCGATACCTGAGCCAAAAATCAGTGTTGCATAACATTACTCCAAAACCTTTTCACACATTTTTTCTTGACAACACAAGTTAACAAATTTCCAACGAAATTGCTAACATTTGTTTCATAATGGACAAAAACTTGAAATTCCAGCAATTCTGGGGGACAGTTGTACAGTACAGCAACTTCCGACATACTAACCTTCTGAAAGCTTCCACGCAATCCGCACTGTACCGGAAGACATTCCCGTCATTTTGGTCGAGTAACATAACGAGTCCCTGGTGCATTCTGCACTTCAGAATTAAGCTCAGGTTTTTCTCACTGATTTGCAAAATTAAGTTAATGACTTCGCACAAAAGATGGTACTTCATTTTTCCACCAGGGGAAGAGTCTAGAGGGGTGTCAATCTTGAATAAACTCTTAACGGTGTCCAGTAAGCCATTTTTAGCCAGCATAGTGACAATAGGAGGCTCCAGCCAACAGATTATTCGTAATATCAGAATTTTAACTTCATCAGAATGATCATCGCGGAGAAGTTTCAATATCGCCTGAAAATTAAGTTTAAAAAGTAGGATTTTAAAATATCTACACCAACTATAGTCAAGTCTTTTTTTTTGGCAGTAAGTTTTTGGCTGATAATTAAAAACATACCTTACTCTTGACAAAAATACTTGTCTCCCCCTGTTCCTGACACCTTGACCAAGCAGTTTCATAAACATTTGGAAGTATTGGCATGTTGTAGCCCTGGTTTTGAGGTAATCCCATTGGAATAGCATTGCTGTCAACACAGCTCAAGAAGCCATTTTCTTCTATTGCTGCTGTTGTGACGTCACCATTGTTTCAGTGATGTCATAGAGCCTACAATGCTGATGATGTCACAACAGAAGGCTAAAAATAGCTCTAAATGTGTTGAAGAGCAGCAGAAATTTAACATTGTAAGTGCCTGTATGATGAAGCTGGGGGATTAAAGGACACATATTTAATCCAAATCATGCTTGGTCATGGTGTACTCAGTCCAATAAACCAAAAATTAAACATCAGATTTATTCATGGATTGTTTCATTGGCTAAAAACTCACTGCTAAAATAAAATGTCTCGACTTTAGATTAAGTTTGTTGGATATCCTACATATAAGTTCAGTGGCATCCCTATTTACACCCTGTGTTTATGTGGGTCTACTCTGCACATGTATGGTTGGCTTAATAGGACAAGAGGACGACACAACAAACCTTCATCAATTTCAATTTACTTTAGACACAACTTGGGGACCTTTCAGAATTTAGGACTAGAGGAGGGGGGGTAAGAGTTTTTTCCGAAGAGGGTGTACTTATTTTTCACAGGCCTTTCAAGGATGGGGTTCAAATTTTTCACAACATATTCAAGGGGAGGGTAGGACATTTTAACAAAAGAAAAAAGTCATTTAAAAACACACATACATTCTATCCCTGCCTTTGTATGCGAAAAAGTCTGCGGATCTGGAGGGGGGGGGGGATCTGCATGGAACCAGGGGGTATCAATTTTTAACAGAAAGGTCCAACAAAACTCTCCCCCTCCCCCAGTCATAAATTCTGAACGGCCCCTTATGCAGAAACTGTTTAGTGAATAAAAGCAGAGAAAGTTTGGAGGAACATTTGAGCAACTTACTTGCATATACTCTGGAGTAATCAGATGAGAGCTTGTCGACTTTGTCTTGCCGAGAATTACTTGGAGCAATGGATATCTCTGGGCATCATTTGACGTGTAGCAAAGCTTCTTCCAGTAATACCCTAAACTGTAATTGCTGTGTTGACCCATTGCGTTTAGGTTCTGGTTACCACTGCCAGCCTGCAATCACAAACATTAAAGGCTATAGCTTATATTCACTTATCAAAACCATAAAAAATGCCTATGGTAACGAGCGAAAAACATTTAGTTAACCAGGCGGTTATTTTTTTTTAAGTTCTAGAATTTGCCCGATTTCAAGATGAATAAATGTTTTTACTTTTAGTAGGGTTTTTGGATGTTCATAGAGTTTACTTAAAGTTACCCGAACCATAAATTATTTTGCTGAATATGGGTTACTTTATGTGAATTACACTACCCTCCAAAAGTTTGAATACACCAGAAAAGGTGAGATTTCTTTCAAAAATACCTCATCTTCAACACACCTTTTGTTTTACACTTACATCAAACAATATGGAAATTCACATTCAGGCCATAAGGTGTCAATATTTCATGGTTTTAGATCATTTTGGTGTAAATTTATATTCGCGCAGCGAAACGGCCGAAGGCCGTTGAGCGAAGCGAATTGAGTGCAAGAGAAGACTCAAAAATCTGTGCAGTGATGGTCTCAACATCAACAGTCCACAGTTTGGAATTAGGTCAATTGGGTCCAGCTTCTTATCAATGGTTTAGTTTCGTATTTAACAAAACATAACATATTCATCTTCAAAAGTGTCTTAAAAATTCTATTTTCTCTAGTAATATATCCTGTACCAATAATTTTTATGAAATAGTTAATTATTAGCATTGACAAGCTAAATCAAATTATTAACATGTGATTCATTTAATTTCAATCAGACAACAAGGAAACATAACAAAATTAAAGTTACATAATCTTATAAACTGATGATTATGTAACAGTTAAAGATAATCTACATGCATGCAATGTTATTGTTTTTGTATTACTATATATTTATACTATTATGTAATATCAACAATCTAACATAGACTTGACTTTGGCAGCTTTCAGTGCTGTCTGCCTTTTTACCATTTATTTAATATTATATCTATCTATCAATTTATCTATCTATCTGTCAGTCATTATATCTATCTGTCTATCTGTATATTTGTCTATCTGTCTATCTATTTATCTCTCTATTTATCGATATATTTATCTATTTATCTATTATTTTTTTGTCTAGTTTATCTTGCTATTCTACATTTTTCTCTGTCTTTCCATGTATCTGTCTTTCTAATTTTCTGAAACAGTTACATAGCTCCTTTCATACATTGAATATGAAATAAACATGAAAGTTATGGTAAAACTATAAGTCCTACAAAAACTTTTTAAAGTGCTGCGCGAATTTCATGGCAGTGCCATTTACATATTATAAATTTCTCTACATCCCATTTTTCCATTTTTTATAAACAGCTATAAAAGCACTGTTATCTTCCATATTTATGACATGTTATCATTTTTCACACATTTCCACTGGTTTGTGATGATTTTACAAGTAGTTTCAGACCAGAAAATGGCCGTTGAAAATCGGACAAAAATATTGATTTTGGCTATTTTTGGGTCAAAACAATGCTGAAACAGCTCAAATAAAAAAAATTTCAATAGAGAAGATACATTTTATGATTATACTTCATTGTGACCCGAAATTATCTAAATTTTGTATTTTTGAGTGGTCGATGTCCAATTTTTAAACGGTCTTTTAGGGATCTAAAATAACTGTTACGATCATGTTACAACTCTGGAAACGCTTGAATATGATTAAATTTCATAAACCTAGAAGATAACTCGTCTGCGACAATTTTCTAAAAAATACCAAAATTTGGGATATCGAGAAAGGCCATAAATTTCAACCAAAATTACCTAAAATGACAAAATGAAGACAACTTCTGACTTCAATGTGACTTGTTTTATTTTGATACTTTAATATTGAACAAAAATTGAATTCAAAATCAAATATTTTTAAAAGAAACCATACTTATCCAGGTGTATTCAAACTTTTGGAGGGTAGTGTATCATATAAACTTGTGATCAATAATATTTTCTGACCAATTCTTTAAATATTTCTTTGACTAAATAAATTATTTAGATATTGCCTTTAATTTTTCTTGATAGTGCTTGCATCCTCCAGCACATCCACTGTAGATGACGTCACAATGTCCATTGTTATAAATACCTTGCTATAAGTTAACAAATTCATACAATGGTGATGACGTCATAGAGGTGATAGCAAGCAAATTGCCGATTTTTTTCCGTGCGTACCCGAAATAAATCTAGGGGTCATTTAGTGCATTCAGATGGTCATTTGGACAAGAAAAAATTGTCCCACATTCAAGAAATTCTACATGGCGCAACACAAGACTATGCAAAAATCACAATAACTTTTGGTTAGATCATGACCTATCATTCAGGGTAACTTTAATGAAAATAATCCATATACAACCCAGTCAATTGACACGCCTCTTCGAAGTCCCAGCAAAATTTGATTCTCAGCATTTTTTCACCAAAACTGGCAATTTTTTTCATGCAAAAAAAAGAATGCCGCCCTCATGTGACCCCCATATGGAAATTGTCACATTAAAATATGCAAATAGTAAAGCAGGTGCCCCTCCAGAAAATAACCCCCCCCCCCGGGCACACCCCCCCCCCCCTTAGAAGTTGGTCTAAATTGCAGCAGTAGCCTTTTGCATGTTTTGGTCAAGCTAGCAGCCGCAGCCTTTTGGCTTGATCAGGCCATAACCTCTTTGGTCATTGCCATAGGCCCCCCCCATCTGATTAAGAGCTATTAAGATACTGGCCCTCAGATTCTTTTTTTTTACTGTTAACTGACAGTCACAATTCAATTTCAATTTCTTGAAATCCAATGCAAGCCATGAAGATGAATGATGATTGTGAACACTGGGTGCACTCGAATCACCGCCCGCCGGTCGACCGGTTTATGACGGGCGGTCCTCGTTTGCGCCGGATGTTATGCGCGAGCATCAATCCGGGTATCCCGTGTAGCACGGCCGATTTTGCTCGGTGTATGGCGGTCTACTGTTTCAACACGAGGCAAAGCAAACTTCCGGGTTTTGGCACACGCGAAGAGCCGTCAGTTTGCTTTTGTTGCTTGTTGTTCCAATGTTGGGATCACTGAAAAAGTCAAAATAACACAAACACAGCAAACAACAACAAACACATGCTTTAGGACCATTCGAAATTGTGTTTTAATTGTTTATTTATATTTGTTACGACGGCTGCCATGTGTAAACAAACAACTCAGTCTGGTACAATGACCGGGCTATCAACTGTCCTCGATTGAAGCGGTCAACCGACCACGTGGTCGGTCTACACCGGTCGGCGTAACCGGGCGAGACAAACGAGCGCACCCATTGAATCATGTGAATGATGTCCATTGTTTGTAGCTTACCATGACTTTTTCACAGCTCTAAATCAAATTCAGAGAGGTGTCATTTCATAAATTGTCGATATCTTCACTCATTGCAATATCTTACACCTGTTTTGAAACTTTTGACACACGTTAACACCTTGTTTTTCTCAAATTAAAGACAAATTTGCAATTTGCAGAACTTTCTGCAAAACACGCTTTCCAGCCAAGGTTAAGGTCGGCTTTTTGTGCGGTGTTAATTTAGGGACTTAATTGCCAATCAATTATACATTTTTCTTGATTTACGGAAATAAAAATAATCTAGTGATTTTTAGAAATGTAATAGATAGAAAAAAATAGAGAGAAACCCAAATTTTGAATAAAATCCAACTTTGAATTTCTGCAGAACTCAATTTCTCATTTCAACATGGCGGCTTTGTGCACAGAACCGGCAGCTCCCGGCTTTTCTTTTGATAATTGCCGACGGTATGTACTCCCAATTTACTTCATAATTGTGCAGAATATTAGAGTAACATTTGTGCTTCCAAAATTGTAAGTTTGAAATTCATGTGTGGTGTACTTTCTTCTGTGAAACTCCACAAACTTGCAGTCATTCTTGTGACTCAGCATGATCAGCGTTGAAAACCTTTTTGACAGGTGACAGTGAAACTTCAACTGAAGTCTGAACTGTCATTGTTAACTTGACAAGGATTCAGTTGAAATGACATTGCCTTCGAACACTAGAAGATGTCCAAGAATGGCAGCATTTTCAGTTGATCATTTAACCTAACAAAACAATGAAATTACAACTTCAAGAATCATTGTCATTGACATTCATTTGTTGTTGACAATGATCACCCCCCCCCCCCCCCCCAACAATTGGGGAAGATAATTAAATAAATAATGTTGTAAATTAATGATTTCAAGCCCCCCCCCCCAAAAAAAAATTTTGCAGTCATTCATGTGACTCAGCATGATGAAGATGAGTGTGGAAAAACTGTTTCTAAGACTTAAAGTTACTCTGAATGATAGGTCAGGATTGAACCAAAAGTTCCCCTGATTTTTACATAATCTTGTTCAGCATGTTCGTGTTACTGAGTGTGAGGAATTTCTTTGGTGTAAGGTAATTTTTTCTTGTTGAAATTACCCAATAAAAGCACTAAATGACCCCTGGATTTATTTCGG